>VDFB02129849.1:0-27599 GCA_007258455.2 Sequoia sempervirens
TAAGATTGATTGACCAAGTGACAAACATGAATTGATTTGATAAGGTTTGATTGATATGAATGATCGATGTGACGATGCCTGATTTCAAGAAAGATATACCCTGTTGAAGGCAAAGGACACACCTAATAAAATTGATTGATTGACCAATTTGATAAAATCCTAACTGCAAGAAAGATATATCCTGCTTAAGGTGAATGAAAAGGTTGACCAATGACAAAGTCTAATCTTAGGAAGGATGCATCCTGATAGAAGACAAGTGACAAGACCGAATGAGATAAATGACATTATTCCCCATTCTGATATAAGACCAATGATCTAATTGATTGATTGACGATTAAGGATTTGTTGGATAAGTTTTCCTTGTTGATTCATGATTTGGTTTGAATAATGATTACTTGTGGAAAAAGAATAGAACCAGACTCGACAAACCCTAAAGGACTAACCTAGGGCCTCAGCGGCTCATCAATTGATGGTCCTTGCCTACGTTATACACGCAGAGACCTTGTAGTTCAACATGACTGGACTTTTTTTTATTTGACAAAAGACTGAGTCATGATTTTATTTGGATAAACCTAAAAGGACAGACCTAATGTCTCGGGGGCCCATTGAAGATGAGCCTTGCCTACGTAGAAAATGCGCAGAGACAACATAATTCAACCACTCTAAAAAAAACTGACTCAGTCTCAAATGCAAACTCTATTTTTGGAGGTTTTGAAGTTTTATGGTGTTTTTGGATTTTGAAGGTTTTCTAATTTTTTGGATTTTTATGTTTTCTGATTTTTTTGGATTTTGATGTTTTATGATTTTTTTTGGATTTTGATGTTTTATGATTTTTTTGGGTTTTGATGTTTTAGAAGGATGATACCATGCATTAGATCCCATGAAGACATAAGTCAAGGAATTTCCCCTAGTCAGGTACAGGTCCAATTTATTATGTGAAAGGGGAATCAACACACAGATGCAAAGGAAGATCATGAAGGCGAAGGACACTAAATGTTGGTGGTTCTTAGGCCATGAGAGGATGATGAAGCTTTATTATATGGATGAGTGACATGTGTGAATGAATGATCAGAGGATGGAAGACCAGGTGGAGTGATAGTAGATAGAGGAGAATAGATTGACTACACATGGCACCTATTTGCCAAGTTTTCATCAGGGTGACTTTTTTTTTTTGTATTTTTTAACTTTTTGAAGGGATATTCTAAGAATTAAGTGTAGTACTTGTGAAGATGCATTTTGTTGATAGGTCTAGGAAATGGTTCACCTTCAGGAGTAGAGAATTGATAACCACCAGATCCATATGTTGTTGTGACGATATAAGGGCCCAACTAATTAGGTTCAAACTTTTTGGGCTTTTCTCGATCTGCTTGATTTTTTATATTTTCTTTCAGGACTAAGTCACCAATGTCAAAGTTGCGAGGTCAGACCTTATTATAGCTTCGTTGAAGGTGATTTTTATATGCTTTCAAGTGTGTCCAAGCATTTTATCTCCATGAATTTGACACCGGTGACATTTCTTCACAAAGTGATAGGCATCACATTCCATTGTAGGCCAATAATATTTCATCCTCATGAGATTTTTAGTAAGGTAGGACTAGAAAAATGAGCTTCACATATACCATGATGAACCTCTTGTAAGGCCACTTGTGCTTCATTTGAGTTGAGACATTAGAGCAAGGTGCTATCTAGACTACAATAGTAAAGGGTATCTCTGATGATGGCATATTTAGAGGCTTGTCAGATAAAGGTCTTGTGTTGGTTGGAGGACAAGTTAGGAGGGATAATTTGGTCATGAAAATAATTGTAAATGTCTTTATACCAAGGAGATTCAAGACCAACAAGTTCACACACAAGTTTAGTTTTAGGGACTTCAAACATAGGGACCAATAGTTTTTCTACCAAGAACTCATATTGCAATGCATTGTTAGGAATGTCCAAGAGAGATCCAATTGTTTCCATTGTATCAACTACTTTGTTCTAGATTCTCGGTATCTACTTAAAATACAGTCTAAAAATATCGACCATGCACTTGTAGGGCATCAACTTCTCATCCTTGGTATCATAATCATCATTGAATTTCTTCATTACTAATTGAGAATCACCATAAACTTCAAGATCCTTGATTTTCCATTTTATTGCCATTCAAAGTCTTGTCAATAATGCTTCATACTCAGCTATGTTATTAGTGCATAGAAATGCTATTCGAAATAATTTAGGAATGGAATCTCCTTGAGGTGTGATGAATAAGATACTAGCTCATGAACCATGACTTGTGTAAGATCCATCGAAGTATAATTTCCATGTTGGTATTTCTATGACAAAGATCGATCCATCTGGAAAGTTGGATATTAAAGGATGATCTGCTTTCACTGGTGCATCTGTGAGTTGATCAACTATCATTTGTCCTTTTTATTACTTTTTGGTCAACATACTCAATGTCATAATCACTTAGGATCATAACCCACTTAGCTAATCTTCCTATTAGAGTTGCTTTACTGAGAAGATACTTCAAAGGATCAATTTTGGCTATCAAGTTTGTCTTATGGTTCAGCATGTAATATCTCAATTTCTGGGCCGCAAATATAACTGCTAGGCATGCTCATTCAATGGGGTTGTAGTTTAACTCATATCAAACCAAAGTGTGACTGATGTAGTAGATTTCTCATTCCTTACCATCATTATCATTTTGTGCCAACAATGCCCCCAGTGTTGATGTAGTTGTTGTCACATACAATATTAAAAGTCTTCCATCAATTGGAGACATAAGAACTAGTGCAGTCAATAGATAATTCTTGATTTGATCAAATGATTCTTGACATTTTTCTATCCAATTGAAGGAAATTCCTTTTCATAACATGTGTTGAAACAGGTGGATCTTGTCTACTAATTGGGCGATGAACCTACAGATTGATTGCAGTCTTCCTTGTAAGGTCCTTAACTAACTGATGTTGGTTGGCGGTAGCATGTCCAAGATAGCTTTTACTTTCACAAGATCAACCTCTATTCCTCTAGGAGAAACAATATTTCCTAAGATTTTTCCTGATTAGACCCTGAAAACACATTTCTTTGGATTTAACCTGAGTTTATACTTTTCAAGTAATGTGAAAATCTTGTCCAAGACTGCTAGGTGACCACTTCATTCTATAGATTTTAAGAGAAGGTCATCAACATATTCCTCCATAAGTACGTGCATATAATCATGAAAAATGGTGGTCATGGCTCTTTGATATGTAGCTTTGATTTTTTTAAGTCCAAATGGCATGGAATTCCAACAAAAATTCCCCCAAGCGCATGTGAAGGCTATCTTTGGTTGATCTTCAAGAGCGATTCTTATTTGATTGTAGCCTGAGAATCCATCCATAAGTGAAAGTATTTCATATCTAATAGTAAGGTCTACTATGATGTCAATATTTGGTAAAGGAAAATCATCTTTATGACAAGCTTTGTTAAGATCTCTGAAATTTGTGCATACTCTAATTTGCCCATTTGATTTTGTGATAGAAACAAGATTTGATATCCAATCTGCATAATCAATGGAGTGTATGAACCAAGAGTTTCTTCAATTCCACCTTGACCAAGAATGCTTATTTTTATATGGCTTGGCATTTTGTAACAGTGGTAAGTGATGTAAAACAAGATCAGGATCTAATCTAGGCATATCAGCATATGACCATGCAAAGTTAACTCATCTTTCTAAAAAGAATGTTGTAAACTCAGGCTTTTCCTTGGTGGTCAAAGATGCTACCAATTGTATGATTCTAGAATCATCTTGTGTCCCTATGTCTACTTCTTTTGTTTCTTCTATAAGAAATGGTGATCTCTCTTGGTCTATAGGGAGACTTTCCAATCCTCCATCCTCAGGTGCCTCACAGTGGTTTTCACCTTTGGATACGTCCTTTATTTTAACTTTTTCATAGTCAGTAGGCACCTTTCGGTTTTCACCTGAAGACCTATTATTTTTATTTTTACTTTTTTCATTTTCACTTTTGCAACTAGAGGAAAGGATAGCCTCACCAAAGTATGTTGCACAATTGAGTTCTATGAAAAATCCAACCTTATGATCCCCGCTCGGTATTCCTTCATGAATTCCCATGAACTTAGCAATTGCTTTGTCGTTCTCAAATGTATCTAAAATTGGTGGTTCTTGTTGATCCCAACCTATGAGTTGAGGATAGATTAGGGGTAAGCCATCATTGGTATTGTCAAGGGTCATGGTGTAGGAAGATAAGGTAAACATGAAAGTAGAGTCATCAGGTTCCCAGGAGGTTTCAATGTGAGCTTCGAATTCCCAAAAATGTTTGATCCAAGCTTCTCTTTTCAAGGGAACCTTTTGGTGGGGATTTTATGGGTTTCACAAGGACCTAATTGTAAACATTTGATTGAATCTTTCTTCAAGGGTAGGCTCACCAAGTTCTCTAAACATTTCATCAAGGTTAAGGTTGGTAGTGGAGGATAAAGAATCCCATTCATATTCATTGGAATTAGTTTCATAGTAGTAGGATTCCTTAGATTTCTCAATCTCATTCAAAGCATCAATGACCTCAGTCAAGGTCGCCTTAGTACTTGGAGGACTTGGTTCTAGTGGAACATATCCTAACCCCACATATTTTGGTAATTTAGGAGGCAACAAGGGTTTTGATATCCCATTTTTGTTTAAACCAAAGCCGCTATGTCCATCATATCCTTGTTGCTTCATTAAAAGGAGACCTTTTGGATATCATTCAATTGGTAATTGTTTAGGTTCTGCCTCCTCTTCTTCTTTATACAACTATGTGTAAATGTGATCATCCAAAGACTCTTTAGCTAATTCCCCCCATTTGGTGAAAATGGTAGGAGGATTGTGGATGGTAACTTTAGGATTTGTAGGATGCAGTTTGCCATAAGATTTTGGTGATTTGGGTAACTTTCCAATGCAAAATGAGCTCTTCATGTTGTATTCTCCACATCCTTTGCCTTGAATCTAGATTTTGGGTGTGGATGGTGGGGTGAATAGAGTGGATGACTTGACAAGAATAGATGGATCAATGTAGTGTGATGAAATGGAAGATGAGGCCTCTTGATTAATGGGCACATGATGGTCAATGCTTTTAAATTTGTGCAATACTGAAAGGGATCGAGATTGCTAGGAATAGTAATTTTAGTGCCATTATATGGGAACATGAGGCATTGGTGGCATGTGGATGGGATAGCCTTCAAGGCGTGAATCCATGGGCAGCCTAGGAGAAGGTTGTAATGTAAATCCAAATCCAATACATGAAATACTATGTTCCATATTGTTGGACCAACTCTTATAGGAAGCGAAATTACTCCTTCGAACGAATGCTCGGCATCATCATAAGCTTTGATAACAATTTTCTTGGTTGGTCTACCCAATTCTCAAAGTATCCCAATGCTTTCACCAATTTTAGTGAGAAAATTTTTAGACCTGCTCCACCGTCTACTAGGACTCATCTGATCTTATGTTTATTAACGCATACTTCAAGGTGTAGGGCATCGTTATGATCAGACTTTTGTGCAGAAAAGTCTTGTTCGAAGAAGGTGACATGGTGTGGCATAGCTAGGTATCCAACCATGGCCTAAAATTCGTTGACATTTAGATTAGTGGGTACAGATGCTTCTTGTAAGGATTTATCAAGGATGGCTCTGTGTTGTGATATGCGAAGGAGTTGCAAGATAGAAATTTGTGCGAGCATTTTCTCTAGCTAGTCTAGGAGATTATACTGAATTTTTCGCTATGGATTGGAAGGAGGTCCTGGAAGACTTATCTTAGCTCTACAGGTGGTGACAGGGCATTCTAAACTTGGCTTCTTTATGGTAATGGTATCAATGTGATCATCAAAGGGTATGACATTAAGGATAATAGTGCTATAGTCATGTTTGATGGCGGCATAATTGGAATTGTTGTTATTCCCTGAACTTGAGGCTTTTCCTTTGTCGTGGTCTTGCAAGGGAGCTTTGAATATGGTATGATCGACATTTGTCTTACCTTGGAAATCACCTATTGAAATGGTTCCATTTTCAACAAGGTCTTGAATGACATTTTTGAGTGTCCAACATCTAGATGTTTTGTGTCCTTTTTTGTGGTGATATTCACAGTATTCATCTTCCTTCCACCAATTGGGTTTGATTAATGAAGGTGCATAATTTTTTATGTCCAGTAGTTGGATGACATTGGATTGCAAGAGTTGCTTTAGGACTGATTCAATGGGTTCACCTAATTGGGTTTATATTCTTTTGGCATGGGGAGGACCTTTACATTGTTGGTTGTTTTAGACTGTGTTCAATGTTTGACTTTGACCTTATGTTTAGGTATTTGATGTGTTTGATGTGTTCGATGAGGAAGGACCTTTGAGGTGAATGGTAGGACCTTTTATTATCACTTTAGCATCGACAACTCCATCATTAGTGACATTCTTGTTTCAGGACCAATATTTTCTTTTGTCATTATTGGGCTTTGGAGTCTCTTTGTGTACTTTAACTATTCCTTTTACGACAAGTCCCTTTTCAATGAGGACACATTTCTCAAGGATTTCATCAAAAGTTGTGCAACATTAGATTTGAAGACTACTCATCATTTCCCCAATAATATTTTCCACAAACATGGTGACTAGTTATTTCTCAGGAATGTGACAAGGGAACTTGCTAGCTAGACTTCGCCATCTTTGGTAAAATGAGGTTAGTGACTCCCCTTCTTCTTGTTTAGTTGTACATAATGTTGCAAGGGTGACATCACTTTCAATGTTAAAGGCAAAGTGATTAATGAATTTATCATCCAACTCGCCCCATGTTATAATCCTTGGAGGAAGATGTGCAAACCAATCTAGGGTTGGCACTGTGAGACTTCGTGGGAATAGTCTCATCAAATAAGTTGGATCATATGAGACTTCCATACATGACATATTAAATTATCTTATGTGTTCTATTAGATCCCCTTTCCCTTTGTACTTGGGAAAAGGTGGTGTCGTGAAATGAGGGGGAAAGGGTGGCATGTATTGATTTTTGTCAAATGTAAAGGGACACAATTTGTCCATGGAATAGGTTTTTTTGTTGGTTCCCAATTGCAAGTTTCTAATTTGTTGTTGGATGGCCTGTATTTGTTGCATCAAAGTATCTGCAAGAGATGGTGTTGTATCGGTTTGATTTGGTGTCATGGTGTTGGTGTTGAGGTCATATGTTGGATTGATGTTCTACGGTGTGGGACCTTGGTTACCATGTTCATGTGTGTTGTTTTGGTTTGGAGTGAAATTGGAATTTAGATTTGTCCCAAAATTCATGTGTGTGTTTGGTATAGTGTTTTGAAATTGAGGTGTAGGCCCTTGATTTGTTCCTTGGATTTGAAATGTCGATCCTTGATTTGCGTTTTGAGAAGATGGTGTAGGTCCTTGATTAACATTTTTAAATGATGGGGTAGGTCCTTGATTAATGTTTTGGTTTGACACCCTTTGTGGGACAATGTGAATCCTCCTAAATTTGTTTGGTTGATTTTGATTTGATGAGGGTGTACTTTGAAATTGGAATGAAGCACCTTGATTCATATTTTGAAGTGTAGGTGTAGGACCTTGATTTCTATTTTGAAGTAAAGGTGTGGGACCTTGCGATATAGGACCTTGATAATTTGTGTTTTGAAAAAGAGGATTTGTGAAGGTCTTACCCATGGAATTTTATGAGCTTCCAAATGTGAAATTTTGTACTTGTGTAGTAGCATGGGTTACCTTGTTTCCAAGTGTATAAATGCTAGGGATATGTGTGGTAGTGGTTTCCACATGTGTTGTTGTCCCAAATGGTATAGTTGACATTTTTTATAAAGATGGTATCCCTAATGCAAATGGATTTGGGTATCTTCTTCTACAATGGTTGAGACATCAAAGCATTGAGGGAGTTTGGAAACCTTTTTGTCTAGTGAATAGAAGAATCTATTAGGATCAGAACCAATGAGTTCAACAACCAAACATAAAACCATTGGGTCTTGGTAAGCTCTTTCAATCTCTTCGGGTGTCATTTTCTTATTAAATTCCTCTAGGTTTAGATTGTCAAATGTGTTGGTTTGGTCTCTCTGTGGTGTCTTTATTTGTGGAGTGGATTGATTTGAATTGGTCCCATGGTGGTGTCATGAAAGGGATCACTTGAGAAATCCATGTCCTTTCTTTTGGTTCATGACCTTGTTTCAACCATGTGAGACTTGCAAGTTGGAAGGTGATGCAAGGTGATAATGAAAATAAACTATGTTTTTGGAATTTATTTTTGGATATAAATATGCAAGGATAATAATGACCAAAGGATGAAACTAATGGATGCAAAAGATACCAAAGTTTTACCAATTGATGATCAAGGAAAATGATATGATACTAAGGCTAAGATGAAACTAAACTATGTTTTTGTGTTTTTGGGATGTAAAGATGCAAAATTAAAGTGCAATTTAAGTCCAAGGCTAAGGATTGATAGGATGATAATCAAGCTATGGTCAAATGATATGAATCTAAATGAGACTAAGATAATTCTAAGGATATGAATCCTAAAATTTAAGACAAAGGATGGTAACCAAGCTAATGTAGGCCCAAGATAACAAACCCAAATGTCATTGACCTTTGTGATAATTAAGATGATGGTTTTGACAAGGGTGAGTCTAAACTAGGACACAAGTTTGAGACTCAAGTTTGAAAAATATGACAACGACAAAGGTTGGTATAGTAAAAGATTAAGGTCAATGACAAATTGGATAAACAACCATGGACTATCCAAAAGCTTAAGAATCTCCCTATGTTTGAAATTTGAAAGGATAAGTGCAACCTAAGGTCTAGGATTAATTATGCAACCTAAAATGCTATGCCAACCTAAATGAGGATGATGGAAAAGATTTTCAAGTCTCTGGTTTAGGAGTCAGGGTCACTGTAAAAATGAATTGATTGAATTTTGGACAAGGATTTTGTGAATTTTAGTTTAGCAGGCAGTTGCAATATTGTTTTCTCATATGTGTTGTTGCTAGCTACGAGTTTTTGATGAGAAAATGTAATTCAGGTTATTCGTTGTGGCTCTGCTTTTGTAGATCTGGTTCAAGTTATCAGTTGTGGTCACAAAATGTTGATTTTACACTTTTATGGTTTTGACTAGGTTTTCAAGTGGATTTTTGATTGATTTTGATAAAATTTTGTTTGGAAAACACAAAATACAGTCACAAACACTTGTTTTGGTATGATTTTGAATGTGAAATTTTTTTATTTCAAGATAAAACACTCATAGACAACATGCACAATCATAGGGTTGGCAAGGAAACCACTAGTTGATATCCCCACTTGGATTTCTCTAGCCACTTAAACAAGGCGGATAGCTAGAGACTTGGTGGCACTAGCTCCCCCTTACATGACACTCACTTCTCGGGCTCACCAAGTCTCATTCCCCAAAGAGGAATTTCTATCTCTACACTTGAATAGTGAAAATGTGGGGTGGCTTCAGAGGTCTGACCTCTTGTGATCAATGAACCTATAAAGGTTTTTGGCCACTAAAACAATTGGTTCTTAGTAAGGGAATTCATTCAAGGTGGCCAAACACACAACAAGATTAGCTCAAGATTATGGTCAATCAAGAGGCCTCCCAGTCCCTTCCTAAGAAAGGATTTTGACATAGCTCATGGGGCTACTAAGGGTGGCACTTGTCAGTATGACACATCCACACCTGTTGCTTCTGACTTTCGTCAAAAACACATCTTTTATATAGTGGTTTGAATGAGCTTGGATTTAGATTGTTACCACTAGGGTTTTTCCTACCTTCCAAAGCAAGATGGTAGGCCATCTTAGAAAAAGGTAAACAAAAGCAAGGAAGTCATTGTTTTTGATCTCCCAAATCACACGAAGCACAAGGAGAGAGCATACACAATGCCTTTGCCTCACACTCACATGGGGTTCATTCTAATTCCAAAATCCAAATGAGTGGATGGTTGTACAAGTGCCAAAGAAATGCTTTTGATCCTCAAGATCACCAGGTGGTGCAAGAGGAGAGCATACACATTCAATGACAATTTGAAAACCACAAACACAAAAGACACTTGTTAGTTTTAACCCTTGCTTATGATTTGAAGACACTTGGATTCTTTTTATGCCAATGACGTGTGATGCATGTTCATTTTAATTCCCATGAGTGAGAAAATGCATTTTGTTGTTCATTTTAAACCCTTATGAATGAGATATGCATGTTCATTTTACCCTCATGATCTTGATGCAAGTTGTAGTTTGCAGTAAACAAAGAAAACAAAATTGGTTATCCTAAAGAAATTTGTAAGCTCAAACTTTTTTGTTGTTTCTAAAGAAACATTTTGTAAACTCCTTAGATCCAAAGCCACATGTTGAAAAGATATAGTTAGCACACAAAAACCCTAACCTACTTGAAAACCCAAAAGGAAAAATTAAAGAAAACTAAAAATAGATTTTTTTTATACTTATCAGGAAATTGTGTCACTCAACTGCAGTTGTGTCATTGTAATGCGTCGTTGTATATCAGTTGCATCGCAATTTTAAATTCTAGTTTCCCACCTACAAATGCATCGCTATTTTCATGAATGCGTCATTATTTTTTAATTTAGTTTCATGCCTAACAGTTGTGTCATTTCTCGTAGCAAATGTGTTGTTTCTTCGCAATTGCATCATTGTGCATCTCAGTTGCATCGTTTCATACAAAACCCTGCAAAAACATAAGAAAATTTTGTACGAATCCTGCAAAAACTTGTCTTCATTTCGGGTTCACCAATGTAAGATGGGTAGAAATTAGATAGCCTAGATTCTAGTGACAACCACAACACTTCTAAGCTAAAAACCAATCCAAACAAGAGAATACAAACAAAATCATGAGGAAAAAGAAAGAATTCAAATGAAAGTACTCCCCATGTTTGAAGTTGAATCACTTCCCTTGTCTCTCCTAAATCTTCTTTTGCAAATATGCCCTCGAATCAAAGCTAACATGTGCAAATACCTACAAATTGTAAACAAGAAAGTCAAAGATAAGTGGTTGTTAAAGACAAAATGGAAGAGAAGAACTTCTTTTATAGAAAATATTTTGAACGGACAAACAAGATTGATCTTCTAGAAAGATGCCAAGATCAATGGTTGAGAGGACATGTAACACAGAGGAATGGGGGTTACGAAATGAAGGGTCAAGATTGAGAAGAGACCAGATTCAATCGACGGTTGAGATTCGAAAATGAGATAGTGGAGGGAGATAATGGAGAAATTAAAAATTAAAATCATTTAATTCATAAGAAGGAACCTTTGACCAAGTGGAGGCATAAATAATTTATTTGAGGAAAAGGCAAGTGGGCATTTAATTAAAATGATTTATGCAACCATTTTAACTAATAGGAAGAAATAGAGAAATTGAATTAAATAATTAAATCTGATTAATTATTTAAGTGGGGGAGAAATGTCAAAAGACAGTCAAATAATTTAAAGTTTATTTGACGATAGAAGAATTAAAAGATTAATGAATAGACAAATAATTAATAATAATTATTTGACTATAGACGAATAGTGAAAGGTAAATAATTAAATAAATAGTAATTTATTTAATTATTGAAGAAAAGGAGCTTAGCGACACAATTAAATTTATTTAATTGATCATAGTAGAATAAAGATCAAGAAATGAATTAATTAAATAATTAAAACTACTTAATTATGTTATGAAGAAGACCAAGATGATGGAAAAATGATGCTCACTGACCAAGACATTTTTCAATGTCTACACAACCAACTGTTGGTTCTATGCCATGCCCTCAAAAAATCTTTGGACTTCTTCCAACCAACAAACTAAAAATCCAGCTCAATAGACACTTCAATTGAAAAATCTCTTTTTCATTGTTTAGTGCCCAAGGAAATGAAAATTATCTTTTTCATTGTTTGGTGCCTAGAAAAAAAACTTATTCTTTCACTTTATTTTTTATTAATTTCCACTTTATTTTCCACTTATGATCAAATTAGTCACTTATGATGATCAAATTATTCATGGATTTGGTCATTTATAGTTGTGTTGCAAAAATGATTAGAATTTAGTCATTTGTAGTTGTTGTGACTAAAAGTTTTAGTCACGTACTCATTTATTTGCCAAATTCTACTAGTGTGATACTCTTCAACATGATGCACTGCCTTTGCAACATCACCTCACCATCCATGATCTGAATCTAATTTAACTCTCTTCCCTTTTCAGTTGATTCATCGAACTTTGTTGACATGGCTGCAACTTGAGTCAAATTGCAGTCAATAAGGTCACCATTGAAACTACTACATATGAGATTCTAAAACTCCTATTGCACATCACTGAGATCAACATACTTTCCATCTTTGTGTTGATATTGGCAAGGATATGTGACATGAAAGTTCTTATAAACTTGATGGCACTTGTAACCTTGCCTCTATACTCAACCACTTCTATAGACATTGCTTCACAGGCTTTTACCTTGAAGAGGAATTGTTCTCTCCAAATAAAATTTTTCTCTTTGTTTTCGGCTATAGTGAATGTATCAAATGCCATTTTCAAGTCTAAAATGGTGATCTCATCTTGAGGCTTCCTCGCTGCCATGCTTTGCTCTGATTCCTGGATTTCTACGTGAAGGTCATGGGCATTGTACCTCAACTGGTACAACTCCACAAGTATGAACCGGCCCCTAGTGACGAACTCTTCTACCTAGTCTCTTAGGTGTTTCCCATAAACAACCAACTGACTTAGTTGATTTTGTTCCACAGGTAATTCCATCATTTCCAAAATCAAGGCAACGATGTTTGAGGTGTCGTGAAGGAGGTTGGAGATGTATTGTCGTAACTATTGGTTTTCAGCCTTGAGGGTTTCCTTGTCTTCACCATCTTTAACCACTCTTTCCTCTATGCTTACTACTAAAACCTCAAAGAGATCTACATCATCCTAGTGTGTGATTTTAACAAGGTTGGCTTTCGCCAAAGTGAATTTTTCAACCTCTACTTCATCCGCATTTTTTTCCTTAGGTGGTGTGGAAATCTCGTTGTCGACATTCCTTTCCACGTGAACTTGCTTTATGAGGTTATTTTCTAATGTGTCTTGGTAGACATTGTCAAACTCAATGGAGTTCAATTGGTAGGATGACTTTCTCCTCTTCCTTCCCAGGAGGTTCTCAAGCCACGATGATGAGTCTCGGCTAACCTCAATGGAAGGATTAGTTCTAGTCCCACCAACTCCTGATGAGTGAGATTGTGTTGAGATGTCACAAGTTGGTGAATTTGGCTCCAAGTCAATGTGAATTAGAGACGGTTGTGGTGGTGGCAGAAGAATGGGATGTTCTACTTCAATCTTTGGCATTGTTTCAACAATATCCGTGGATGCATCCATATGTTTTTCTTGCTAATTTATATCAACAAATTTTATCTTTCCTTTCGAATGCATGGGCTCCCCATGATTCTTTGAACCCTCTGGAGGATTGATCAATGTTTTTTGTCTGGGTTTTGATCTGGAAGTGGAAGGAAGTGTGGTAGTAACCAATGGTGGCTCTGTGAATGGAGTAACTACCTTTCACATCCTTTTGTCCAAGAAAAGCCTACTATTCCTTACAACTCTGCTTGTCCTTTCCTCAATGGATATTCTTTCCTTGCCGTACCAATCAATGGATTGAAGTGGTTGCAAGTCAATTTGATCTCTAAAAATTGTGGGAAGTATGACTTCCCCATCATCATTTGATAAACCTTCCACATCCTCTGACAAGAAATCAATGATCTATGGAAGAGTGAATCTGTTGTAGTTGCACCTATGCACTTTGAATTCGTCTTCACAACTAAACCAATAATCCTCCATAGAAGGTTTATGTGAAGAATGGTGACCAAGGTGAGCTACCAAGTGACCCCAAGGATAATATGAGTGTCTTTCAATGAGAAACTTAAGATTAAGTTTCATCATCTCATTGCCCATAGCCTTGGTGTCAGTTACTGATATGTAACTGTATATACCCATTACAAAAGGAAAGTTGGTAGTTGACTTGCATTTATTGTGTAGAAAGGTATGGACTTCATGCAATTGTCGTAATAACTCCATGAATACCACCTTATCTGATAGCTAATAGGGTAACATGGCTAGATGACTCGAGTAACCATATATGTGAATGTAGGTAAATGTGGGGAATTGGATAAACCAATTGACCCAATCTACCATTGCCATCTGGATTTTAGTGAAATGTGCACATGTAACTCATGATCAAGGTCCCTCACTGTGTGCATCAGGAAATGGTCATTCACCCACTTAAAGTGTTGTTCTGATTGTGAAAATTCAAGTTGTGAGAAATGTTCATAAACCTTTGAAGTTAGGATGGGATATGTGGGGTTTTAATTTGGAATTGAAGGTTAGGAAGACATTAAAATGAGTGAGTCAAATATGCAAAAAACATGTTGGATTAAAAAAGGAAAGTGGAGGTACAATAAGAGGAAGTAAATATGTTTGAAAGTATAATAGGATTTTATAAATAGGGGAGTTAGAAGGAATGTGGAAACATATTAGGGAACTAGAGGTTAGGAGATGAAGATGAAAAGGAAATAGGAGGATTCCATTAGAATCCCACAAGTTTACAAAATTGGGAAACAAGTAAGGGAGTGGAAATCAATTGGAGGTCGAGAAAAACAAGCAGAAGTTCGAACTATTGAAAACTTGCAAACTAAATAATACAAATAGGATGGAAGGAAAGATGGGCTTGATAGAATTAGTAAAACATCTACGAAAAATTAGTGGCCAGGACAAAAGGCTAGACAATAGGAAGATGTTTGGAACTCCATTAAAACTTTATAACTCTACCAAAACTTCCAAAAAATGAGTAGAAACATCCTAGACTTAGATTTTTTTGGATTTTTTGCAACTTCTAACATAATATAAGAACATGGGGGATGATGACCTAAAACATGTTTAGGAAATTTGACCAAGGGAAGACCCATTTCAATTTTTCTCATATGGGTTATAAATCATGGGCATAATGAGGCCTAATACAAGGGGGCTTGGACATAAGCAAAATAATTACATCTTTAGATTGAGTCCCAACACACTTAGATGGAAAAGTTGAAGTTGAAAGTGATAAATGTGACCAAGCATACACATGAGAGTTAAATAGACCCAACTACAAATGAAGTAGAATTAAATAATTCTCAATAGATGTTTGATACGTAACATGGTAGTTATCATAGATCGATCAACATGTAATGAAATGAATACCAACCATTGATATGATAAATTAAACTAATGGTACATTACCCAAACATGTATCAAGAATGAAGGAAAGGTTGTAGGTAATATAAGATGAGATCATGTTTTCTAGGTCATACATTTTAACAATGACAAACCAGTTTTAGGAGCATGTGTAGATTTAGAAGTTGGATGAAAAGAAACTTGCAACTTAAACTATTTCTATGTAACCCCAAGATAGAAAATATGCAAACACATATTTAGAATCCACGATGCAAAAAAATATACAAACATAACATCAATATGACACAAGATGTGCCTTGGAAAAACCTTCAAAGGAAAAAACTTAGGCTCCAAAAGCACACACACATTCAATGCATTATATCATGAACAAATATTACAATATACTCACAATGTTTCTATGCAAGGATGTTAAAACACGAAGCTCCCTAATTGCACTACATGTGAATGTGAAAATGAGAATCATATAACCACTCATCCTAATCCATGCTTCTTCTACTCACATATGCAACTTACAAGAGATGATCAGTCAACCTTATCCAACAAGCCAATGGTTATAAAATCCAAACTAAATAACTACTCATGTGCTTGATTTTATAGAAACAAACTTGAACAAAACTACAAGTAGTATTACATAAACTACATACCTCGAAATCATGAGTTTACAAAACCACATCCCCCTCATTTACTTTGGTACAAAGTTTTCCCAATATTAATTAATTTTTTTTATTGTGTAACACACATTCAATATTTATTCTAATGTTACATACAAAGTGTCCATAAGAAGTATCAATGAATGTGTAGTAAAGCTTATTTAGTGAATGGGTCATAAGTAAGATATTGAGAATATCGCGTTGAAATAATTGAATACAACAATGCACACACAATAAAATATTGTTAATAAATTTGGGCATGCATAAAGTGGTAGGTCTTTATGATGTGTGATTACAATAATTGGTAGTGGATAAGAAATATGGACTGTAGGAGATTACTGCTAGTATAGTTCAACTTAGGATGTACTTAGCATCCAACCTTACATGGTGAAATGAATTTATGTAGAAAATAGTTTTAATTTATTCACTTGAGCTTGTGTAAATAAGAGTTTTTAATTCACAATAAAAAAATGCATAGTTTTTTATTCTTTTTATAAGTTACTTTTTTGTTCAGTATATTATGGTATTTTGGTGTTAAAAGGACATAACACATAATTGTATTAGGAGGATGTTGGCACTTGATTACAATTTGCAGTCATATCCTTGTTGTACAACAAGGTGAAGAAAGCTTTCAATATGAACTTCAATCTATAGTAATTGCAAATCTGAATCCAAAGATTAACCCTTAATATGAATGTGATTGAATAATCAAAGAAAGAAAAGAAAAACATAACACATGACACCAAATTTACGTGGAGAAACCCCTAAAGGAAAAGAATGCACCAAAAAAAGAGAGAGGCAAGTATATTACTCATCCAAGAGAGATTACAACAATAATACACTTCTCTATTAAAAATCTATAGAATCCAGCAACACCTTGTTACCTACAAAATTGAATGAATAACTTTAGCTCAAGGCCCCAATTTATAGAAACTTGTGCAGATGAATACCACCATGGTATTACCAAACAAAATGTAGCAAAACCAGAGGGAAAAACCCACACCTACCTCCTTTCCAACCACAAAATCCACCCAAAATAGCAACTTACATATGCTCTTACAACTGTCATAAGGCATCTCTCATGCATGGCCACCTAGGGAATGAATCTATCATAAGTACAATCATAAACGTTGTCATAGTTGTCATAGCATCTTATGACGGTGTTATATATGTCATAGATACTCTTACAACATACAACGGATGTCATAACCCTCCAAAAATAGGAGATTCCAAATGGGACGCCTCACTATTTTATCCTTTTCCCATAAGACAATCGGTAACAATAGCTTTATCTTTACATGAGCTCTTTCACCACCGTTGGTTAAACGGTTTCACCTCTTATGGGTAATTTACAAAATACATTAGGAAAACAATTAATTAAAGGATTTACAAGGTTGATGTCACCTAAATTCTAACAATCCTTACAAATGGTACCTTGATATAGATAGAAAGCACATGACTAAGACCCGTACATGCACATGGATAGGGATAATAAGATATTTTATATAGATTTTGTCTAGGAACATAATGTATATCAGGTTATGTGTGAATTTTAATTCATTTTAAGCAAGTTTACACTATAATTATGAATTATGTATGTGTCATTATCATTAGCTTTATATTCCCTGATAAAAGATGTGAATTCTAGAGATCCATAATCATGCTCAAGATCAATATTAATCATTGCTAAAAAATGACACTCTCTCTATCGTAATAATTTTGTAAATAATGTAATAGGTGGGACAAGGGTACTTTGTGCTTCAACCAATTAACAATATTTATATGGATTATCATTTGCATGTACTACATACATCTTATTCTTATGAATAAATTTTAAAGTGATGAAGTGTAGTAGAAACTACTCTCATAACATGAATCCACACATGACTTGAAATAATATTAAATTCCAAATGACTAGGCATTACGTGGAGAGATGCACCAATAGTAAGAGGTTCAAGTGTAAGGAGCAAAGTGATAATACCAAGTGATTGTTGCCCCACATTATCAAATCCCTTCATAGTGATCTTGATTTTTTAAAATTTGTTGAATTAATATTAACCTTATCCAAAAATTGTTGCTACAATTTTTTAAGCTTTATCTATTATCTATCAACTCTTTTAATGTTGTGACATTCATATTTAACAACAATGGCCAACAATAAAATTTCTTTAATAACTAAAGGGTTAGATAAATCATAAGAGTGAAATGAAATATTATGACTGTAGACATGTAAAATATACATGCATCTGATCCGAATTCACTAATTTCAATTTGTCCTTAATCATCCCTCTACTAACCATTTTAATCAAATAATCTTTAACTGATTAAAATTCATCATATTTCCTATTTAATTAAATAAATTCATCTTTATTTAAAATCATATTTCCCCTTCTAATTAGATAAATCAACTTTATCTAATTAAATATATCATTTTATTTGATTAAATTATATTCTTCTCTGTAATTAAATAAATCAATTTTATTTGATTAACTTCAAATATTCTTCATTTAATTAAATAAATCAAATTTATTTAATTAAATTACTAATGCATCAATTTCCTCCCATTTGATTTAAATAGATCCAAAAATCTAAATCAAATGTCATGTCAACTAATCTCTAATCCTAATTAAATCTAAATCTAATCCTCAAATCCTCTAGCTTTTGCAACTTGCACAATAAATCAATTTATTTGATTTATTATTTCTTCTATTTTCATTCAAAATGGCATCTTTATGGAATATGCTTCAAATTTGAAATCTCCCTCCAAAAGGGACTTGTCCTCCAACATGGCATTAACTTCTCTTACATTGTCTCTTACATGTCTCCAACTTCGCATTTAAGACACTTTCTTCTTCCTCAACAAGCCAACTTTCAAAATTTCAAATTTCCACCTAATATCATTTATGGGCACAATGACCAAAATGTGCTCATTCCTTCCTCCATTGACATGTTGACAAGTGACATCTTGTCATTGGTTTGTCTTTTGTCCCACATTCTTCCATTCTTCTCATTTCTCCATCATTCTTTCCTATAAATAGAGCATCTCTCTATTGATTTGGGATCCACAATCTTATGCACAAGTTCATTATTGTCATTTGAATTTATAACATTTTCAAGGAATTCTCATCATTTAGCTTATCAAGGGTTGGAAAAGGGCTAATTTTCATATCAAAGTAGCACCAATCCACTATGGAATAGGTATGAACATGCTTTGCTTCACATGCTTTCAATCAATCTCTTTGATATTTTATTACTTTGTTTGCATTTGTTTAGCATGATTCCATATTTCATAGGAGTATTTAATTTTCTTGTTTAAACTAACCCATGTGATAATGGTTGTCAAGGTTTAGTATTTTGCACATTAGGTGTTTACATCTGGTGCTAGAAGGAGGGTCGGTACTCTTGAAATTCTTAGTTTTCCAAAGTTTCAGATAAATCTATTTGTCAATATTACGTAAATCTCATTGATTATCTATATTGTATAAATTTGGTTATTTGTTGTTTCTGTGACTTACCTGTGCTTGGAATAAAAGCCTATGTTGGTCATAGATGCACTTCCACCATTTTCTCCCATCAGAAAATCCTTCTTTTTTTCTAGTTTTCTTTTGAATGATTTAACATATTTTCATTTGAGACACCTTGACTGCAACCATCGTTGTCTCAAGCCGTTCATCGATGTCAAATACGAAATTTGTAAGATGTTTTAAACCAAAGGATACTATTCATATCATTCTAAGTGTTAACGACTAAAGCAGAACAATATTTTATTTAAAGAATAGCTAGTGTGTTTTCTTAACTCTAAATGTCATGTGCAACTTGTAGATGGGTGAAAACATAGTTAATACTTGTCAATAGTTGCTTAAATACTCTCTAGCCTCTATTGAGTGAGATGTATTATGCTTAGCTTGCCTTCATTTCATGCTTCTCTCATAAACATATACACCATAATCTTCATTTGCTTCGACCAAGCTTGCTTGACTAGGATTTTCTTTTTTTGTTGTATACATTTCCTCTAGCGCAACATACTAGCTTGAATTTTTTCTTGAGGGCAATGTTAATTATAGTTTCTTGGGTTCATCATACTAGCTCAACCATATTGTCATATTTTTCTATCTAGGGAGGTTTTTTGATGTTACAGTGGCCTCGAGAACATGGCTTTTGTTTGTCGCTTATTCCAAGTGTCTTTAAAAAGCTTACGTGCAACAAGGGTAATAAGTATTTTCATGAGGCATCAGCACAATGTTAGAGGCAACATAAGTAGGGTGGTTGGCTAAGAGGTCGGATTCAATTGGTATATTGATTTTTTGTTTGTGACATGATCTTGGTGACCCAAGGTGATTGTTGGACTTATTAGCCACTTCTTTGGATTTGATATATTAGTGATTAACTCATACGATATATTTGATATGGTACGCATCATTCACTCAATTCAAAGAATTCAAATATTCTCTAAGGAAGAAAAATGTGCATTTCCCATGCCTAGGCCTACACATTTATCTCATACATGTACGTCACTTGAGTAAGTTTGCAGATTTTCACAAACTTAAATGCATGTGCATTGAATATTGGAGTGTACATTAAATTTGGAATACATTGAGTATTGGCAGACCCTCAATCATAGTTTTTGCGGCAAGAGGAACACCTTTGGAATTCTTGCAAGTAGAAGTTTGTACCATCAAGTACGCCTTTGGGATGAAAATACGACATAATGAATTGGTTCATGGGGGTGCATCAACTGAATTCTCATTAACAAGATGGCCATCTTTAATTATTCCACTACATCCACCATTTTCTTCCATATCTTTTGACAAAATTTAAAGTAAACGAAGATAGCTTGCATCTTTAAACTTTAGATACAAATGATTTTTTTAAAGGGTAATGATAGTGCATAATTGCTACCACACTTTATTTGGATATATTTTTGCACAATGGTAGGCCATATGTTTTTAATTACATCTTGAGATGGCTTGAGGATGCATGATATATCAAGCTTTATTGTGGACTGAAGTACATTTAAAGATCATCAATGTGTAATGTGGATTTTTGTAAAGTTATTATTAATTCCTTGAAATATCATACTTCTCATTTTGGATAACTTTGTAATGTTTATAGGTTAGCATCGGGAAACAACGGTGGTTTTGCTCTCACATTGGAATAAAAAAACACAAGCAGATTGGAGTTGAAGGAAATTAAGCATTAAACTTGAAATTGACAAAGCATTTTTAAATGCTTAGGGCTTTCATTTTTTGCTTTTGTTTTCTATTTTAGGCCAACTCATTTTAGTTTTGGGTTTAAAATTAATCACTTATTTGATTTCTTCAAGTTGGTTAAAACTGAACACTAGAAACTTACTAGCTTTTGGATTTGGTTAAAAATTGAACAATCAACTTCAAACACTTGTTTTTGGTGCTCTAAAAAGAATCCAATTCTCGCTTTGAAGGATTAAAAAATGAACATGTGCTTTTATGTTTTGTAATCTCTTATCCAAAGTGATATCATCTAAAAGACATATGCGCTTCTCTCACGCCTCACGATGATTTTGAGAATCAAAAGGCTTTTTGTGATATTAAGTTGTATAAGTGATTTCCTTCACACTTCAATTTGGATTCTTAAAATTGAACAAGTCTTACAAGTGTGAGTGGAGTATATCACATGTGTTCTCTCTTTGTTTCTCAATAAGGATTGATTGAACTATGGATGTGCTTGCTCACTTTTGTTTATCCTTAGAGGGCCTGCCTAGTGGGAAAAAGTAATCACCCTAAGGAACGACCCAATCGGGAACACGCTAAAGCCAAGCGACTTCCACTCGGTATATAAGTGTGGGTACTTGAGGAAAGTTTAGGTATCACGAAGATTGTTTCGACAAGAAGGGAAACAATGGTCTCTTGTTGTATGGATGATCCCCCATGAACATAATGCCTATACTAGAACCTTTTGTTTAGAAGACCAAATCCTTATCTATTTGTTGGTGCAAGAATGGTCATTCTGAAGTCATCCCACATTTTTACGGCTCTTAGTAGAGATGAGAAGTATTCCATGGGAGTTTCATGGGTATTGATGCTTGGTTGACCTGAGAAGTGTGTGACGTGGAGGGGAGCCAGTGTATTCAAGAATCTAATCATCCGCTAAGAGTAGCCGTAGATGGATTTATCCAAGTGGGAAATCAACGAATATTGTCTCATTTTATCCAAGGGTTGTGCATCGTTTTGGAATCAAAATGCTTTGCTTGGATCTAAAACATTGGAAAACAAACATTCAACATAAACATCAAATTTCAAACCCTTTAGGAAGAGAAAATACCTTTGAAAAAATTTAAGTGCTATTGCTTTCCCTAGGGATCCTATCCTTAGAGGCTTCTAAGCATTTGAATTTACATCACAATTTGCTCTCACTATAGTCAACAATAGGGAAATTTTGCCTTAATTTCCTTGATTTCCACATAATGGACTTTGTGAGATGAAAAGGAAGTTGGGACATTAGACATCTAGTTTGTGGTAAAAAGAACTCACTAAGCCAAGATAAGAAACAATTGACCCCACACATGTGCTCTTTCAAATGATTTCCCGAAAGATCAAAATCTGAAAACCAAAGTCCAAAGGTCTTAGTCAAAAAGCTCACAAGAAACGTTTGTCTATGCTTTATGAATTTAGAGAAAGATTGACCTTCAACTTTTAAAAACGTGCATCAAGGAACAATCCAAATTTGTATTCATTTTACTATTGTCAAAATCCAAGTCTCTTTCAAAGGTTTGAGTATCTCACATAGGAAGTATTAGCATGTTCTTCAACACCTTGGTCTATTAAAAAAAGTCTCTCTAAGTCTTTAGGATTATAATCAAAACACCTTCACCCATCTTCAAACATCAAAATCAAAATCACCTCACAAACAACTCTTGGAAATCTTGAAAAAATCATTTATGCTAAACTTTGGGTAAATCCTTTGAAATCAAAATCCAAATCACCTTATTTGACTAGGTGTGTGTAGATGAATCCTTCTTTACACACTTACTTAAATTATTATCTTGTGGGCAGGTTTACTCTAGGACAACATCCAATCTCTTAGAGTTTATAAGTTCATTATCCAAACCAAATCCAATCAAAATCAAAATCAAATCAAATCAATCCAAAATCAAATCAAACCTCAAAACCAAAGTTCTAAGGTTTAGTATCATCTTCAAGGTTTCCTAAAAGTTCAATCATTCACCAATCATTCATCTCTCATTATCTCATCACCGTCTTTGATCTTTAAATATCTTAGACTTTCCTTTTTGTACCTAAAGTTTAGATCAATCCAAGGAATTAAAGGTTCACCTCCCATTCCTGAAAATTGATCCTCATTTTATGGTCCAAACTAGAGCTCAATACAAGAAGAAAATGGAAGCAAACGAGGAAACATCAACTTTGAGTGATTTAAGCCAAACCACACTCGAAATGAATCCCCTAGGATCTAGCAATCCTCCACCCAATCCTCCTCGATTTTCACAAGATCCTCAAGGAGAAGAGGGCCCATAGAGGACATCACCAATAATGTCCTAGGGATGTCTCAAGATGAGATCATTGAAATGGTCCAAAATTTTGAGACTCACAAAATTGTCAATACCATGACGAGGCTCAATCCTTCCCAATACATGCTTGAATTGGAAAAACAAGGGGCTAAAATCCCTTCTAATTACGATGTAAGCACTATTGTCAAACAACCTCTTGGAAACATGCCAACGGTTTCATTCACACCCTCATTTCAAAGCATCATCCAACAAATCCCGCAACCCACATCATCATTTACTCCAACTCCACCTATTGTCAATAGGGGAAGCTCATTGCTCAATGCTCTTCAATCACACCCCTGAATAACCAAGATTTGATGGAAACACCATTTTGGGTGAATCTGCCCCAAAACCATTACACCCATATGTTCACTCACCTTTCATGACTAATGACCCATCATCTTTCACACAACATAACATATCCTCTCAACACACAAACCTCTCTCCCCATGACTTCGCAAGGAGGAGGTGGGCTATTTGGACTAGGAGGCATCTTTGATCCCTCTTCATCATCATCATTTGATCAAGGGAACACACCACCTATCTTCCCACCACTTCCACCTTTACCATTAACATCCACACCACCCCTTAGTTTAGGGCTACCTCCTTTACCACCACTCAATCAAAGTCAAAGCAACCCCCCAATCATAAATCAAACCATCGTACCAAATCCTCTTATCTTTCCATCAATATCACAACAACAAATGGAAACCATTCGAACAACCCAAGAAATCATTACACCATTGACAGCACCCCAAACATCCACAACATCAGTCTCTCAAGGACCAAGCATATCAATCATACCATCCACTACAAAAATCCCTATCATCAATACAACGACACCTCTCATCACCACAACAAACACCATTCTAAATTTTCCACCACCACCACCACCAAGACCAAATGTGGCCAATCAATATAGCATCATGTTGCAAGTAGCACAACAGGCCTATCAAAAGGCACTTCAGCAGTTCCAAGCACAACAATCACAAAACATGCAAGCTACTCAACAAGCAACCCAAAGTGCAAGAAACTCAAGCATGGCAGTCGATTCCACAAAAGGATATAAAAGTCATGGAAAATCCTAGCACGAGATTGGACATTCCTAGTAGGTGACTAACATCTTCTTATGGTCATTCATTTAACATTGTCAAAGCAGGAGCATTATACTTGAAATGGAGTAAGCACTATATGTACTAGAGCGATTTAGGTCACAATTTACTGAAAATAAATGTTTGGAAGGAATTCTACCTATGTTGCAGGGATGTAATGTAAAGTCTTCTTAACTTAAACATAACTTAATCAAAGCAGAAATCATGACAACTATTACTAAGAAACAAACTATGAACTGGCCTTATGTTGCAGGAACAAACACGGGGATGGATTCCCGATGCTGTAGGAACAATATAAGATTGAGTTTGCACTGAAACCTTCAAGAATGAAATCCCCAACTTATAATCAACAAAAAGATAAATAACTAACTATAGATATACTCAATAAGTGGGGCCTTAGCAAGCATCAACCAGTTTATGCAAGAATTAAACTCAAAACTTCATCAACTTTTATTCATAACTTGGAATCATATACATTGATTGTTTTTCTTGTAAGAAAACTAACACAAAACATTGTTTCTCATTATAATACTAACTTTAACACACTATGTTGCTCACTCACGTAGGAGGAACACTTATTTATATTAGAAAAGCAACTAACTACCTAACTCTAACAGAAAAAGATGTGGACATAAATGCATCATGAAACCGAGGAACAGACTTGTCATAAATGAAGGCATATCTGTTCAACGATTTAGAAGAGTGGTATTCCACTCTTCCTAGCGTTAATGATCATTTAGATTTCCTCCCAATGACCAGGTCAAGAGAGTCTTTTGTTGGAACAACTTCCTCGATGTCGTGTTGGAAATGGACTTCTTGCGAGGGGCGAGGATCTACTACGCTTTATTTCGTTCATGCTTCCTTCAACAACCTGCGATGCGCATGGTGACAAAAGCGAAAGAAAGCATGCATGGAAAATAACACGATACACATTTATTAATCACATATTAAATCCATTTCATTATCCAAAAACCACATGCATTATATTAGTCATTGGGAGGTCAAACATGGTAATTATCTAGGGCATGAGATGTTAAGCTACAGGAATATAGGAATGTGTTGCTACAGGATACTACCCAATTTTAGATAAAAAGTCTTTAATCAAAGAGTTAAAACAACCATCAGCAATAAGAGTAAGGGTATTAAAAATACATCATAATATTCAAATTATGAGCATATTTCGAGCTCATCATTTGCCCCCTACTTATCCTAATGATGGTCCTCCAGCATTAAGCTTTCTAGTTGTTTCTCTGAAATCAGTAGGAGTAGTATGGCTCTATAATGAAGTTCTGAATTTGTAGTAGAATCCTCTGAAACTTTGCCATCTCTCATACCTGCGGGTTTCTGCATCCTCATTAACATCTGTAGCCCAATAAGGGTAAAGTGGCCACATCAAAATTGGAGGTCGAAATGTTAATGGTAACCATAACTCAAACCTTCTTTGGAGACCATGCTGCATATACTTCTCTGTCCTTCGGATGGCTGCCTTAAAGTTCAGAGGGCTATGAGGCTCAGATTTCCTTAGACCAACAGTCAACTTTTCCCATCTTGTTTCAATTCTGGAAGATGAAAGCTTCCAAAACAGATATGTTTGGTCTTTGAACTCATCATACACCTGCTTCCTGATATCAAATATTTTCATTCTTTTTGTCAGATCATTGAATCCATACACAATAATAAGCCAAGTTCTCAGAATTGTGTGGGGAGCTGAGCTTTCAGGTTGTAGTGGAATAGGTTCATTCCTTTCAACCTCTTCATAAGCCTCTAATTGTCTTCCATAGTTAGTTTCATTGGCCACCCAAGACATGAGTGACCTCAAATGAATGTCACCAATGTAGAGAAGTGGATTCCACTCTATTTCAGAGGGAATTAGCAAACCATGCAAATAAAACTCACATAAATAATTTTTTAGCCAACTGGGTGCTACTTGATATGCATCATAAAATTCCTTAGCTGTGTGAATGACAAGGTCTAAATTTCTTGAAATTCTCATCAATTGGAACCAAAGAAATTGCTCTTTAAGGCACATAGCATATACCCTAGGTGGTGGTCTACATTCCATAATTTTACCAGTTATCTTCACCATTTCATCCATTTTCTCTTTCATTTCTTTCATTTCCTATTTTTTTCTTTCAATTTCTCTTTTCAATTTCTTCTTTTCTTCTTCCCAAAGACTTTGTTGAATTTCAGTTCTAGCTAAATGGCGGAAACTCAAAGTTTGAAATGTAACAGGCCTCCATGTAGTCCTAAGATATTCCAAATATTCAATCAACAATGTCCTTTTATAAACATTTTGACAAGTTTCAGGGGGTAATGGGGTTTCATTGGACACTTCAGATTGTTCAAGTTGTTCTTCCTCTTGTTGCAGGATGGACTCCTGTTACTGCTCAGGAGGAAGTTGTGTTTCTTTTGAAACTTGCCTAGCTGCTTCAGCCAAGTCATCAAGACTTGGCATCCCCCTTTCATTACCACTACCATACTGTGCTTCTTCAACTTCCACTATCTCAGTTTGCACTTCCCCAGGAATAACAGATGGACTTTGTGGAACATTCTCAGATACATTTTGAGAATCATCATGATTGAATTCTTCAGATTCCTCAAAAATTACTATAATTTCAGGTTGAATGGAGGTTGAGGTAACTTTACATTGTTTCCTTGATGAAAATCTTTTTGGAAATGTTTCTAAAGTAACAGCTGCAGTAGACACTTTTGTGGCTTTCCTCTTTCTAACCTGCCTAGAGGATTCAGACTCAATAGGAGAAGATGATAGTGAAACTGCAGTGGCAACAAGCGTTGCTGCAAGAGAAACTACTATAGGGGAAGATGTTGCAGGAAAGAGTGGAGCAGAACGTTTTCGCTTTTGAACATGAGGGTCAGATTCTGGGGATTGTTCTTCCCTAGATGACTCTCCTAGCTTCGTTTTCCCTTTTTCTTTTCTACCAGCAGACCTGGTTTGTACTTGGGTAGAGGGCTCTGGTGTGGAGGCTATAGAACTAAGTGCTATAGGAGCAGATGATTCTTTCTTTGCTTCCCTACTTGTAGATTCTACTCTCTTTTTCTTTTTCTTATGCTGTGCAGGGAGTGCTCTAGGAGGCTCTGGAGGTT
>VDFB02129851.1:0-14659 GCA_007258455.2 Sequoia sempervirens
TTTTCTCAAGTTTTTAAGACATGGGTTTTGTGTGTTGCATCATATTTAACCTTTCTAATGTATTTTGGATCTGGGTTTCTCATCACTTTAGGTTTAAAATCATGAAAAAAAAGCTCAGGGAGGGCAAATGGTAAACCCACCTTGGAAACTCGATGCGGTAAGGTGTGGGATCCACTAACGGTCAGCAAGGTGAGGGAAGTGGGTGCGATGGCGATGATCGACGGAGGCGGTGGACTCCACTGGCAAGTTATCTAATCACCTGCAACACTAGCAAGTGAGAATGACAGGTTTGGGCAAGATATTAATTACCCAACTGCCATTAATGGCCGCATTAAATGCATGTACGGTGGAAATATGGGTTGGTGAATTTGAATTCGTAGATGGTGGCGGGGAACCCGATGTTTGGTGGACCAGAGTTCCACCATAGGTCCGCCTTCGGGAACGGTAAGACCCCCACAAAACTCTGGGATCTTGAGCCCGACAGGGCCGAAAGCAGCCGAAACTTCGTAAATTGCCATTGGGCGGAGAATAGGGGTCCAGGGTCCAAGATCTAGGAAGATGCAACCCATTCACCGTCAGGAACGATGGACCCAATAGGGAAACCTGGCCAGGGAAACCCAAAGGGGCGGGCCTAGCTGGGTCCAAGGCCGTTGGCAGAGGCAAACTACAAAAGAGACCCCGCAAGGTGCCAAATCTTAACACAATTAAAAGGGAGTAGTATGGTCAACTTATGATGAGACTTCAAATGTACACTGACCACCCGAGACATGAAAATGGGGCACACAAAATGAAGCGGCGACAAAAATGACCCGACAAGGTGAAAGAAAAAGAGGGTCCCCGTTCCGAATGGGGCGTGTATGCTGAGGGCACAACAAACTCCAACATGAACCTCATGTCTGTCAATCTCAACATCTGCCTCCTCCTCACCTCCATCAATATCTAGCATGTGCACATCCTCTCCCTCCTAGACCACCTCTCGAATGGGTGACAAAGGTGGACCTCGTCCTCTCTGACCACGTCTACCTCTCCTGCCACCCCTTCAACCACTGCCATGACCATCTCCATCATCACCATGACCACCTTCACCTCTTTGACATCTGCCTTTGCCACACCTACTGTGTGGCCCTATCCCTTGCCACTCTACCGATGCATCCTGATCTGGGTCTGTCAATGGAAGTGGTTTGTGATCTGCCCATCATGTATCATATGCCACTATAGTGCTTGGATCAGTTGATCTGCCTCTCCAAGCCCACTGTACTGGGTGTAGTGCATCAATGTCGGCCTCTGCAGTAGCCACTAGAATATCTGCACCCCACAGTGTAATCTCTCACGAGCACCTCACAAACTCTTCTCGTCCTCAAGGCTCATCCTACACCTCTTTGAACTGATGCAAAACTTGATCTAGCAAGTGTCTCAATAATATGGATGTGAGAAACCTTCCGTCCATTCAAATACTGAGTCTGTCGACACAAAGTTAGATGACCATCCTCATGAGGCCACTGTGGACAATCCATATATGGCCTCCAAGTAAACTGAACCATCGTGTCAATGACATGTCTATAGAATCCGGTATCCCCAACATGATGCTAAGTATTAGCCCCCGCATACCAAAAGGCATAAGGTGATCCCTACTGAATATCCACTGTCACTGGTGGATGAAAAATGGTGATGTGTTCCCACGCCCATACCATTAGGAGCGTGGTACCACAAGAAATAGAATGGCCATCTTTGTATGCTATATCATGCAAATGGAAATATAACATTGTTAAAAGACATGGGCCCCAGGTATAAACAACTCCCCTCTCTAGCATACCAACTAGCATCTCTCCCCATCCCACAAGAAATCCATGACCTCGACGGTCAGGGAGGACTATGCCACCAATCAAGGTACACAAAAGACAATCTAACTGCCTATACCTTTGTGCTAGGACATGCCACCTAATCTCATAGTGATCAATGCCTAACTCTCTAATGTTGTCATGGGGGTAATATCTATAAATCTCAGAGAAACCCCTCTGTGTGTCATCCATGACTCTAGTCCCTCTAATAGGAAGTCTTAGAATCCTATAGATGTCCTCTAATGTCATTGTTGCCTCACCAGTAGGCCAATGAAATGAAGAAGTTTTTGAGTGCCACCGCTCACACAACACAGTCAGCAGCCCCCGATTCACCTGAATAGTGGGCATGAATGTAACGTGATGCAGTCCCAAATGCCATAAAAACCATTTCTCTCCGCTTCACAAATTGTCATGGAAGCGGAAAGTCAACGGTTTAGAATCCCTCGTGTAGAAAGGATCTAATACAACCTACATTGGCATTGTGCATGCCTCATGTTAGCAACAATGATATATCCTAGTCAAAAATTCAACACAATCATGACAGTGAAATAAGTCACTTAATTTGCAAATGTGTTTCAAAAATCAATTGCGTCATTCCAATTTGCAAATGTGTCATAACTTGTCAGTTGCGCCATTCAACATCACAAATGCGTGCAATATTCAAATGCGTATCATTACAGTCACGCATAAAAAATAAAACATGACAAAATGTAGATGCGTTGAAACATTTTTAATTGTGTAACAAAAAATAAATGTGTCTATGCCAAAATCAAATGCATAACTATTTATCACATGCATCGAAACAAATTACAAATGCGTGAAAATTTCAAAAACCTACGCTAAACATCTACCTAAATTTACAAATGCATCATTTTGCATGCATATGCATTGATAACACATGTAAATGCGACGTTGCAGACAAGTGACACATGACCAAAAAACCAATTAAATGCCTCAAAACATGTGCAAAAGAAATTTTCAAAGGTTGGTTTCGAGCAACATACCGGGAGGTCCGCATTGGCAGGCTGCCTGAATGTTCAGATCCTATATGCATGATGGTGAGTGTGTGGAACTGGTGACATTTTTGCTAAGAGTCTAGAGGAAAATCTCAATTCTCAAAACTAGGTGGGTGAAAATGAATTGATTTTTCACCCCTTTTCTATTTATACCTGGGGTTTTGGGTGGCAATTCTTCTGACCTTGTCTAATGGCCATGTAAAAGTCCAACTTGAATTGACCCATACACATCCCTAACACCTCCAAATTCATTTCCGTCAACTCCACTGCATTTCTGGCTATCAAATTGACTAATCGAGACTATTTCCAAATTGTTTGAATATTTTTGAAATTTTTTCAATTTTCCCAAGGGGGCATACCTTCACCTGTTTTACATTGGGGCATGACTAGGGCATTATTTTTATTGATTTTTTTTAACACAATGCCGAAATGACATTGCATCAAAGAGGGGAAAAATATAGACACCGAAATTTGGTGTAAGCTTGCGACTTCAATATTCTTCATAATTCGTATTTCCATGGTCATGATTAAATAAAGTCAATTATTTAATTATTCTCTAAAGTTCTCCATTTCTTTATTGATTAAATAAATCTATTTATTTAATTAATTTACCTTAACCTGAATTCATCTATTAATTAAATAATCTTAATTGTTTAATTAATTCTCATTTTCTTTATTCTATCTAATTAATTAAATAAACACTTTTTATTTAATTATGTTACTAATTAACCTTATCCTTCTTTTCAAATTAAATAAATTCTTATTTAATTTACCCTTTATCATATTTCAACTATAATTAAATAAATGATTTATTTATTTAATTATTCATTTAATCCCTTCATCATTTAATTATTCTTCAAATATTGAATCTCGAATTGAATAAATCATTTAATTCGTGAAAATATATTTTAACACATTCTTCTATATTTAGATTATTGTGTAAGTTATCTAAGTATTCACTTTGACTTGACTTGAGATCTATTTAAATCGGTCAGTTAACTCCTGATTTAATGTTTGGGTTGCTTGCACAAATAAACTCTTTGTCATATCATTCAGTCATCTAGTTCTAACTCATTTGCGTGTACATGCGTATTAATTAAATATCTTTATTTAATTAATTAAATCTTGTGCGTGCATTCGAATAGAACGTTGCTTTAATTCTATCTTTATCTTTGTCATGAAAAGACTATTCTTCTATTTTCGAATACCAAACTCGAAGATTAAATCATTTATTTAATCTTTATTTCTATTTCTAGTTTTTATCACTCATGTCACTACTAACAATTATCATAATGCATGTCTAATCTTTTGATCTCAACCGTTCGTCAATATTTTGATCCTCACTTATCATTCGAATGATCAATTTTCTATAAATTGATCTATCTTTCATCATTTCAATCTCTCCCGAAATCTTGTGACTTTTGGAGCAATTATCTTAAATCTTCGATGTTTCGTGATTATCACAATCCTTAGGCTACGCTTGCACGTACTGAAAATCTGAGGGCAAGTACACTACAACAAATGAAATGGAGAAGGACAACAGAGGTTATCCATGGAGATACATCGATCTTTGGTGAGATTATTTTATGTTTTAGCTTGTTTCTTTTGTTCTTTGTTCTTTGACTTTAGATTACATTAGAGCTTGATCACATTGAGTGTTTGCTTTTGACCTTTGCTTTTTTCATGATGTTACAATATTATTCTAAAAAAATTCATGAGTTGAAGCTAAAAGAAAACTAATGAGAAAGAAACCCTTTGGGAGAAGGGAGATAGTCTTGATTGAATTATCCTAAAGGCTAGATTAATTTCATCCAAGTGTTGCAAAAGGTCAGATTTTGTTAAAAAAACTAAAGGTACATTTGGTGGAGGTACGGTGGTGAGCCACGTGGTTTGGGTGTTAGAGGCATGCTTATTTGGATCCAACAAAGGGGGTGAGGTGTAGTTACTATGGTAGGAAGGATGACTTTGAAGTGGGGTAGATGATGTCAACCAAGTGGTGGATTTCATTACCTCATATGCCTTTGTGACTTGGAATTGTCATTTCCACATGGTTTGGGTGTTGGAGGCATGCTTGTATAGCTGGCATGCTTATTTGGGTCCTACTCAGGGGGTGAGGGGTAATAATTGTGGTGAGAAGGATGAATTTGATGTGGGATGGATCATGTCAGCCTTGGTAGATTTCATTACCTCATAGGCCTTTGTGACTTGGCATTGTCATTTCCAGGACTTGACATTGATGGGGGATTTATTAGGAAAGTATCATGTGCCTTGGGATATTGCTAGTTATTATTTTTTGATAAGTCCTTTATGGACATGTACTCTAATTTATTTCTTCTTTGAGATCCAATTTATTTTTTAAATAATGCGCTTTTCAATGGAAGGCTGAATGATGTGACGGTAGATCCTCTCTCCCCTGAAGCCAAGGATTTGAGGCATAATTCCATCATGACAAATCATCACAATGTCTCCTCTTCATTGTGCCCTTGTGTTTCCTAAGTCACAATATTTCAAATGTCCTTTCAATTGGAGTTTGGGCTACTATTTTTTCTTGCTTTCCATCATTATTGGTTGTAGTGTCTACTCTCACATAGATTGTGGGTTCATGAATCAAGCTATGCTAAAATTTGGTAGTGTTTTATCCACCCTCTAACTTACTTCATAGCTCCTACTAGACCTTTCTGGAAGTTGTGTGATGATAGCGCCCTGCTTGCAGAGGTCTTCTCCACTATCTTTCCACCAAATTGGGACATCAACTATATTACTGCTTCTTTTATCATTTTTAACCCACTAATTTGACTATTAAGAAAGGCAATTCAACTGTTGAGAAAGGTAACTTTTCTTTCCTTTTCCATTGTCACTATAACTTGATTGGGGGTCCTAGGGAAACGTTTGAGCTATTATCTTGTCTGCCTTTACAGTAAAATATCGAGCTATGGAAGCTCTTCGAGGAGGTTGGTATGATGCCATTCTTTATGGCGATTTGTGGATACAATGACGAAATTACTACTAAGTTTTATGTAATGACCCTGCTCAAATCTAATTGAAAACTTCTGATTTTTGGCCTTGGAAATTACATCAAACACTTTGCATACAATGGTCATATGACTGATATAACATTTCAGTTTGCTTTAATGGCTCTTCCTTCACTTAACATCAATGAGAATGCTTGCAAGAAGACTCTAGATTTTCTAAACAATGACCTAACATAAATGTGCAACTAATTTTGGCAATATTGAATGCATATATGAGTTCTAATCATGAAAAATGATCACCTACAGCCAACTGGTATTTTAACAAGCAGTTGGTATGCGAACTACTAAACTGAATACAAATGATATTGAATTGCTCAAATAATACCAACAAATTATATCTCCTTAATTGCAATGAAATTTCTAATACAATGCTCATACAAATTGGCCAAGACTCTTGGCATTTACATCACTTTCAAAATATGATAATGCTGGTATAATGCACACCTACAGCTGCAAATATAACTATGCTAAATGCAATGCTAGAAGATGATAGAAATGTGAAGAACTTGGCCTCAAGAAGTGCCTTGGATGAAAGATGAAGTAGCAATCAACAACAAGTTCAAATGATATTCTCCAAGCCCAAATCGAATTGCTCAAGTAGCTGCCCCTGTTCTTGCCTGGCAATATTTTAGAAAAATAAATACAGCCTCTAATCTCCTCGAATTTTTCCTTGAAATGATTGTCTCGGCAATAGCAATTGAATGCAACAATACCTAGAACCATAGGATGCTTCGATGACGAGATATGAACAAAAATGTCTTGCCAATGGTGCCCTTGCTGTACTATATCAAACCACTGAAATTATTTACCAGCAACCTGATAGCTATTCCAAAATACTCCAAAATGATTGCCAAGCTCTCCCAAGATGAATGCTCAAATACCCACAAAGAAACAATACACGAATGAGGCCATACAAGCAAAAATCTAAATATGATATGCAAAATTCTCCTCCATTAAAATCTGAAAATGACTAGTAACTATAACATCAATGTGCAACAAATGAAATTGACCCAATGATGAAGTTCCAAAGCTCCAAAATGCCTCCAAAATCTGCAATGGATTTCCTCAAATCGATACAACCAAAATTTGGCCAAAGGCCATAAAATTTTGCTTTGAAGTACAAGGAAAGTCTGAAGCAACTTCCTCAACTTTGCAATAATTCAAGTGATATTTCAAACCCTCAAAATTGCTCACCAATTGAGAGTTTTCATTCTCAATGGCCAAAGAAAACTATAGAAACCCTAGGCTCCACAACCATTAAACATCAACATCAACAACAACAAATCTAGATGATAAGAATGAAGCCCATGATGTTTATTTATACTTTTTCCTCAAGAGGTTGGCCTCCTTCTAGAACTTTCCCAAGTCACCTTCTAGAAGGAATATTATAATATTATTCTATTTTATTATTTTGCACTTTATAATAAAATAATTATTCATAACATAAAGCGCAAACACAACATTACTTTATAATATGAGGTTTCTAAAAATAGAAACATATCAAGAAATCATTAGAACACCTCCATATGTAGGCTGAATCATAAAACGAGCCAACCAATCAACTAGGTATCTGCCAAACGACCCTCTTATCAAGCTCCATTAGCCTACGAGGATCAAGAATAGGCTAATTTCTCTAAACTCCATCGCTCAAGAAAAAGGGGACATTACATTTTACAATTCTTGGAGAGAGGATAGAGTTCAGATTGGTAGTATAGGGTTTGAATTGTCCCCTAGGTTGATGGGTGATCCCACAATAGTGGTTTACAATTTTTGGCCAAACTGGACACTAAAATTATTATTTTTAACTAAATCTTCACATTTAGGCACCTATAGCGGCTAAACCGTGAGGAATTTGAAGATGATGCAAACTAGAGTCTCATCACATTTTATCTATAGATTCTAAAAATATTTTTTTCAAAATTTTTGGAATCAAATTGCACTTCTTTTTCCATCTCCCATGAAAACTGGTTTTTTTTAGAAAACAACATTTTTAAAAAGTGACGCACACCGTATAACACATTAATTTTTTTCCATGAAGGGTAAAATTCTAATTCTTTCAAATTTAGATTCATAACTCAGATATCTAGTGCTTCCACTTGGTTAGATAGTTTCTTATTGATCTTTAATCAAGTTTCAAAGTCAAACCAATTACAATTCATACATAGTGCAACCGTATAACGCATAACTTTTTTTTGTATATATCGAAATTCATTTTTTTTTGTTGGATCAAAGACTTCAATATTTGGTGCACTCATATTTTTCAATTTTTTTTTTGATAATTTTTCTATTTTTCCACATGTACAGAACAAAGACCTTCATTTTTAATGAAAAACCTATGTTTAATAAAACTAAAAAAACAAATACATAATAAAACCAAAACATATTACAATTATATTCATTGGATAGCTCATTTTTGGAGGACTAATTCGGTTGGTTTGTTGTGAAGATCCTTTTCAAATTTCCTTCTACTACAAATTTGGTTTTGTTTCTTGGGATGAGGCAGGGGGTTCGCAGACTAGGGACCTAATATGGGGTTCTGAGTGAACCCCAAGGGGTTCATATGAACCCAGGTTGAGTGAACCCATTCAAAGGGGTTTGCTCGAACCCCCTTCACTATGCATTTTTTTTGTTTTTTTGGCAGGCAAAGTTCAAAGTGGTTTGGTCGAACCCTAGTTTGAGTGAACCCCTTAGGTTTGGTCAACCAACAGGTTTGTACAACCCCCAAAAACACTTTTTTTTTCCTTGGGGTCATTTTTGTGAGTTTTCCTTCCTCACTTGAATTGTAAACCACTATTGTGGGTTCACCCTAATAGTCGTCTGCAACGAGTCTTCAGTATACTGGCTTAAGGTTGTCCAAAATTAGTAATGGAAATTACTAGAGATTTATGGATAGCTTCCTTGAAGGTGATGAGAAGTTGGTGAGAATCCAAAATGGCTATGACAAAGAATGCCTCTAGGTTCCTTTTGGGGTTTTTAACTTGTTCATATCATGAAGTATTCCACTCTAGAAGGGCGCTACACCATTGACCACAACTACCATTTTCCCTTTCTATGTCATATACATAGGAATGAGAAAAGTAACATACCTTTCTTTCTATTTTCGTCTTTAAAACAATGTAAAGCTAAGGGTGCCTTACCCCTTCTCCACCAAGGTTTGATCCAGTGTCTTTATAATTATGTTGCCACTATTATCCCTTGCTCAGACCTCCTTGCAGTATCGCTACTAGTTTTGTTTCCCTTGTTTCTCATGCAGGACCCCTCCCTGGCCCTTCTCTTGCTATTTCTTCTATTGTGGGTACCTCCTTTGTGAGACCTCCCGCCAAAAAGCCCCCTGTTGGTCCTTCTAGTTTTAAACAATTTTCAATTAAGGGCCTTCTTACCAAAGAAAACTCTACTACTCAAAACTAGAAAGGTAAAGAGGCTTGTGTTAACCCCCTAGGTAATTCTGGCACTAAAAGGAAAGCCTGTGATGATAGTATTGATCCAAAAACTACCAAAAAATTCACCATTTAAATGAGAGACGAGGAGGAGCAAGGAAATTTTGAGGATTCTAGCAATGGGAGGTGATAGAGCCTCCAAAAATCTTTACAAAATTTGAAAACTTCTTGATCAAACCATGATTGTAGGATTTTTTTTCAAGGTTGGGGTTAAGGTTTTGGTTAGTGAACCCTTACCTTATAAATGTTGTATCCTAAAACCCTTCGAGCATTTTAATTTTATGTTGACTTGCTATGACCGGTCACCAATAGCTTAAGTCACTACTTGAGCCCTTGAATACATAGCATTATTGGCCCCCTTTGTCTAGGGATGTTGGTCACCCTGCCCACTTTCCAACTTAAATAATCCCTAAAGTCTGGAAAAATATTTCTTTGTAAAAGGCTTGAATTAAGTCTTTAGCTGAGGGTGTAATTGTCGTTGACCTAGCAATGGCCCTGTTTTTAAAGCTAACTTGGTCTCACATGTAGGTTGAGGAACCACCAAATCTCGAGATTAGATCCAAGCCGTTCCTCACTGGTTCGTTGGATTGAGTTGCTCGTGGGTTAAAAGCTAGGGATCTGCGAGATAAGGATGCGTGTCATAGTACAATGGTGGGACCCGACTTTCACTAGTGGTCCTGTTGTGGGATGGATTAATCTGATGACGATGATTGATTATTGGGAATAATCTCATTTGTACCCCACTCGCTCGCAAATAAAAAGTGAAAACTTGTTATAAATTGTGTGGTTTGCGAGCTCGCGACACGTGGCTTCCTCCGTCTGCCTAGAGCAAGGAGTGGGGCCCATCAAAAATGATGTGGCTCCTAGCTTGGATAAATCTCATTGGCCAAGAATTGGTGAGTGATGGCCGCATGGGATTCAAACCCTGTTAACTTGTTGGGAACCATTCAATTTGCCACCTCATTAGAAGATTGACGACTGATATTCAAAGATCAAAAACACGCGTGTGGTAGCCATTTTGCTCTGCAACCAGCGAGCATTAATGGCAATAGCTCTTCAAGAGCGATCAATTGGGTCTTAGTGCATGCGAGGAATTCATTCCTGACCATTATGAGGAATGATACACAGATCTCCAAGTACTTGGGTAATTAATGATGATGAAATGAATGCCAAAGATTAATTGTTTGCTCATGTGTGTGATGTCAAAATTGATGATCAAATATTATCAATTTTGCTTAATAAATATAGATTTAATGGTTGTCATTTTCACCATTACAATCAAGTGCTGCAATTTTCTTATTTTGTGCAAAAAGTGAAGAGTGTCCTGGTGTAAGTCTGCGAAGTTGCCTAATGGAGAAGATGAGCAAGCCAGTTGATTCTAAGTTACCAGTAAGAAGGTCCCCAAGGTTCAACGTGCAAAAATATCATGGCAGCGTCCTAGAACATGAGCAGAATGTACTTGAACAGATTCCAACTCTGAAGGAGAAGGGAAAGGAGAAGGCCCCTAGTGAGAAGTCCTCATTTGTTCCTACTAGATGCAACAGTAGGTTGAGAAACCAAGGTGTGACTACAAAAATGGAAGAGGAGAAAGGTAAAGAGCCCGTAGGGTTTGTACCAGGAGTGTTCGAGAACTCTCTTGAAGATTTTGTTGGGGCTTCTATGCCACAATCCTGCAAAACATTGTTAGTATGCAAATCAAACATATAGAACGATAAACATCATAATGGTTAGATAATTCAATATGTAGTCTACAACAACAAGTAGTGTGTGTGTGATTTATCTTGACATAAAAAGATTTAAGCATTTCAAAAATATTTGAAAATACTAATTTGAGGATAATCCACTTGAAATTTACTTAAAAATTGGGTTTGAGTCATATCCAAAATATTTTGATATGGCTCATGGTTCGGACTACCAATTCTCCTTCTTACCACATCCCTTTGATTCAGATGGACTTGTGTTATTCTTCCAATACTCTTCAATTAGTGTTCTCAATGCTTCAAAAAAATTTATCCTTTTGTGGTAGTCTCCCCAAGAATGTCCATAATTCATTTGAATCGGTTCCCTCAATTCTTTTCCGCCTTTGAATGACTTTTGATAAAGTTTTTCTACTAATTCTCATTTGTTCACTCATCTTTCTAATGAGATGAACTCTCTTTTTTTGACTTCTTACCAAATTTTATGTAATGACATGTTGTGTGACATTACTATCCTTTGAGCATGAGGTCTTACCCACACTCTCATATGCATCCATTAGATTCTTCATAATAGTGTTTTCACTCGATGCATTCGATGTTCTCAACCCAAGAGTTTTAATGATGTCTCTATACTTTATACTCCACATCATTTCAACAAATAGTTGACATCTTGTAGTCTCATTTAGCCTTTCAAAGTAGAATTTCCAAATCTTATCAGCATATCTTCTACAAGTGCATGTTGGAATCTTACCTTCCATGTGCTACAAAATATCCTCATCAATATTAATCAAATACTTTTGCTTTCTATGCAAAATTATAGGTGGTGTTCTTCTAGGTACATACATCTCAACATTAGGAATTTCATCAACATTTAATTGAGGTGGGCTAGATTGCGTACCTTCGATTGAGGGTGGAGTAGAAGACATACCTTGAGGTTCTCATGGGGATGATGGTATACCTTCTTTGTCAAATTTGAGTGATGATGTAATCTCAACTTGAGATGCACTGGATGGTGTCCAACCATATTCACTTGTGATAGATGGTGTCCCTCCATATTCACTTGCGATAGTTGGTGTCCCTCCATATTCGCTTGTGCTTAATGGTGTCCCTTCGTATTCACTTTCCATAGAGGGTGTGTCTCCAACTACGGTATATGAATCTATCTTAGCACGATGTTTTCTCATTTGTGCCCTTTGTGTTGCCAAATCTTGTTCTCTTTTTGACAGTTGAGGTTCCTCTTTAGTTGGCTTGTTTTTGTCAATAGTACCCAATTTATTCTTTTCACGATATGCCGCTACCCGTTCTCTCTCCTTTGCTTTGAAGGTTTCATACTCTTCATTTGTTATTTTATTCCTTCTTTGTTTCTTCAGCATGACAAATAATTTTACATGTAGCATGGTAATGAGATGAATATTAGTTCCTAAAGTATTTGTCCATTCAAATAAATGAAATATATGTCATTCAAGGCTTCATAAAAAATACTTACAATCGTCTTGTACAAGACTATTTCTAGCATAGACAAAGGTAGTGCAAGGGCATGCCATGATTACAAGATAGGCATAAATACATTGTTTTCCTTGTGTAAAATACCAAATTGGCAAGCTAGTTCACTCACTAGCTTGCCAATGTAGTAGGGTTGAGAAGGTAGGGGCAACGTATGCCTCATAGAAATGGGGTGTCATGGTGATTCAATGAGGTAGGTTTGAGAAGGTAGGGGAAATGTATGCCTCATAGAAATGGGTGCCATGGTGATGTACGTTGCCGTGGCACCCCATTTCTATGAGGCAACATACATCATCATGGCACCTCATTTCTATGAGGCATATGCTGCCCTTACCTTCTCAACCCTACCGCATTGGCAAGCTAGTGAGTGAGCTAGCTTTCCAACACTCCACTAGCTTACCAATGCGGTAGGGTTGAGAAGGTAGGGGCAGCGTATACTTCATAGAAATGGGGTGCCACAGTGATACATCACTATGGCGCCCCATTTCTATGAGGTATACGCTGCCCCTATCTTCTCAACCCTACCACATTGGCAAGCTAGTGAGTTCACTAGCTTAGCTCACTCACTAGCTTGCCAATGCAATAGGGTTGAGAAGATAGGGACGTTGTATACCTCATATAAATGGGGTGTCACAATGATGTACCATGACACCTCGTTTATATGAGGCAATCACTGTGACACCCCATTTCTATGAGGTATACGTTGCCCCTATCTTCTCAACCCTATTGCATTGGAAAGCTAGTGAGTGAGCTAAGCTAGTGAGTGAGCTAACTGTGACACCCCATTTCTATGAGGCATATGCTGCCCCTACCATGTCAACCATTTCTAAGACCAGCCTAAACACACAGTTTTAAGGTTTGAAAGTCATTTAAAATGTTGTATTGACCCATTCCTCTCACTGTGGCCACTCTAACTTGAGGAATGGGTCTACAACATCACTAAAAAGGTGTGGGAATGTTGAGTGTGTACAGGGGAGGTCAAGAATTGAGTTGAGCATGAAGCCCTAGAGTGAAATTTGGTGTTTTCCATGTGAATTTGAGAGGTTTTGACATGCTAAAGTGAGTATTGTGTTAGGGCAGCATTGTTTCTTGTTGAATTGAGTTTACACAGGCCATTTTAGACCTGTTTGAGGTGGTGGCATGTTTTGATAAGGTTGGGAAGTGTGTTTTCCAATAAGCCCTAGGTTTTTTGGCTTAAAAAGAGGGTTTTTGGTTTTGGCATCTTGGTGGATGAATTTATGAGAACTAATTGTGAATTATTTGGTTTGAATAGATATAAATTTCTTCCCACATGTGTTTGGAGGTTTTGGTCAAGTTTCAAGATAATTTTCTTTGCTAAAGTGTCCTAATTTGAGGCCTAATTGGCGTAGAAATCCTGATTTGAGAAAGTTGTTACAAAGTAACCAATAGTGGTTTGTTGGAATGTGATTGTGTACCTTAAGGGTCCTTGAAATGGTTCAAGTCTTTTTCTGAAATAATCTTATCGAGAAGAAATACCCAATTAAATGAGTTGGCAATGGTACAAGGAAGAGTGCTGATTTGGTGAAAAGTGAAGGTTTTGAGAATTGTGACTTGTGAATTGTTGTTGTTGGTTGATTTTTTGTGTTCAGTTGTGTTGAAATAACTCCCCTAGTTGAATCACAATTCAAATGCTTTGTCCATGCATCCATTTTGAGCCATGATTGCAAGATAGGCTACACCTTTCCTCATGTTGCTAACTTAGCCTTCAATAAAGAGTCTTCTAACAATGGAGAGAAGGGTTAGAATCCATTGTAGGTAGACTAATCAAGGAAACATTTAAAATATATCACAAATAAAAGTGATGAGGTAGGTTTAGTGATGAGGTAAATTTAGAAATAGAGATGAAAACCAAAATAGTTTCTAAGATCTATCAATGTGGGAGGAGTATATTCCAATTTTTTAGAGAGATGTGTGGAAATTTGGTATGAGAACAAAGGGAAATGGGGCTGGTATAGATGAAAATACCTGTTGAGAAACTGGTGGTACTTCCATAATAAAGGATTGAAAAAGGATGTTTTATTTTACTTCCTTAAAACGTATGTCATATATATGTGTATACAAAATGTGGAAGCATATACAAGGTAAGTCAATTGTTAAATAACATAATGCCTCAAA
>VDFB02129852.1:0-12029 GCA_007258455.2 Sequoia sempervirens
TGTGATTTTTTTGGATTTTTGGAATATGTGATTTTTTGTATTTTTTAGGACATTTTCTTTTCTTTTTTTTTGGATTTTTTGAATTTTTAAAGATGGAGTGAGATGAAATGTGATAGATTATTGATTGAAGAAACTAGATGCCCCACACTAGAGGTAGTGCAGCCATGGATAAATGATAGATCAAAATGAAAGATTCACTGCAAAACATGTCACACAAGCAACATATCTCTTGTCAAAAGATGATAATGGTTGGTTGATAGGATGCTAGGAATGATCAATTCCATAGGGCATGATGATTGTAAGTACTTAGGATCACTGATTCCTCTAAGTAAGATAAGATTTATGATTGTTTGATGATTGATTGACAAAAGATATGAGGACTGGATAATGTTTTACAGCTAGGCTCAAATATGATTTGCATGATAAGATTCAAGGTTACAAAGGGACATGATGACCAACATTGGAGGTAATTTAATCATGGATAAATGATAAGGACGTGAACTATGATGGAATGGTAACACAAGGATATGAAAGGAAATCCAAAGCATGCATTTGTAATTTTTCCCCTAGTCTCATCAAAAAAAAAGGAAGGAAATGGGACATGGATTGTGATAAGCTAGAAGAGATGGAATGGAAGACAATAAGATAAGGATAAGAAATAGGATGATCAATATAAACTAGATAAGATATGGACACAATTCCTAAGTATCTTTCCCCTATTCCTCATCAAGACCAAGGAAGGGAAGAAAGGATGTATTTAGATAGGATGGTGGAATATGGATAAGGTGAAGGATATGGTGTGGAAGATATGGATAAAGTGTTTAGGATAAGATGTATGGCATTCAAGAAGATCCTTAACCTTTTCAAGATCAAAGGTGGAAAGGTAAATTATGAACGTAAAGAGGATAATAGATGTGAATGACATGATGGATGAAACTTGCCCCCAAGTGTAGAGTGCACGATAAATATGGAACATAGGATATGGATAGGGATAAAAGAATATGGAAGATAATATATGCATGATAGGGAGATGGAGGAAGGACTCAAGCATCAAGTTTCATGACTAATGTGCTCTAATAAACCCTTGTGTAGAGTTAAACAACATATGTATTTTAATGGTATAATGGAAGAAACTAAGGACTTATGCAAAGGTTTGGATTAAAGGAGGATAATGGGGGATGGATGTTGGATAATGGATAGGAGGTTGGAAGGATTGTTGATGGATAGATGGAAAGGATGGAAAGGATGGAAAGATCAACATTGGGACACACCTTGAAGGGAGGTGGAGTGATGGAGGAAAAATGAATTTGGAAGGTGATAGCTTTTTAGATGGACGATAGGAGGAAGCTTTTGGATTAGCAAATTTGGATGCCAATTTAGATTTTATTGCTTCTACGAGACTTTTAGGAATCCACATAGCTTTTGACTTTGATTTTTAACTTTGTGGGCTTTATGGCACTTTGAGATTTTATTTTTTTTCTTCTCCAAACCTTCTGTTTTAAAAAATTTTCTTTTTTCTTTATGCAGAGCCTTTGTGGCTTTTAAGCAGGTATTTTTCTTTTGACTTGATGGAGCCTTTGTGGCCTTTGGATTTTTCTTTTTGACTTTGGGACAGTTTTTCTTTTATTCTTGCATGGCTCTTTGGGGAGACATGATCACAACTATTGGATTTTTGAAGACATGCAGAATTTGACACCAAATTGCTTTAAAAGAGCAATGGGATGGGTGAATAGAGATGAATGATATGGAGAGTGTTAACAAGTTAGAACAATACAGGAGGTATATTTTGAGGAGAATCAAGGATGTGTGTGTGCCTTTTATTTCTTGATGGGCAATAGGAGATTCACTGGAGGATAGAGACTCAATGTGGGGTGGAAGAGTTTGATGAACTAGGAGTTTGGATGGTAAAGGACCAGGATAGAATGGTGAGATAGGGCCTAGGACTCCCAGATGGAAGGTGCATGATGGACTAGGATACTTAGGTTTATTTTGATGGAATCTAGGCCTACGATGGGTATCAATGTCTTGAGCACGAGGTGTATAACCAATGCCATGAAAATATGGATTTTCTTGGATATAAAGCCTGGGTTATAGGATACCTTCTTCATGAAGGCCTAATCATTTTCCTTTGTATTTCATACTTTGACAAAAAAAAATTCCAATGGGATATGTATTATTTATGAAACAAGATGCAAGTCTATCGTGAGGTGGATGTGATATGGAAGGAATAACAAGATCTTAGAGTAAACCACCTTGGATAAAAGTGAGGGAACCCATTTGATAGGTAAGGGGCTCATGGATAGCTTGCATATGTGTGATAGGCTCTTGTGGAGGATTCTAAGCATGAGGGAAATTAGGATGAATGATAGGATCTTGATGTGGGGATGATGGGGTACTTTGATCTTGACTTGGAAAAGGATCATGAGGTGTAGGGGATGGAGTAGCTTGATCTTTATTAGGTATAGAATCATCATGAAGTGGTATGAAAGGAGTATCTTGATCATGAGAAGGATAAAAATCATCATGGAATGAAAGGGTATCCTTGAATAGAGGTATATCTTGATCTTGATGAGTAAGGGAATCTTGAGACTTTTTGGAAAACATATCTTGATTAGAATATGGTAGGACATCATTGAATATGGTGGAAGAACTATCATGATCTTGGTAAGAAATGAAACCATGAGATGGTATGGATTAATTAGATGAGGTGGAAGGGGAACTTGGAAGGATACTTTTCTATTGAGATGGAAGGGGATCATCATGAGGTTCTTGAGGGATGGGATCTTGGTAAAATATTGGAGAGGATTGGAGATTTTTGGAATCATTGGATGGAGTGGAAAGAATAATTTGATCTTGATGTGTAGGGGAATCTATGCTAGCATGCTTTGGACTAAGAGATTGAAATGAATCATGGGACGTAGATGGTATGATAGGAGAGGATGGTTGGATAGATTTGTTAACTTGGGTGGAAGACTCATGAGGTTTATTTTGACTTGTGGGGGATGAAGATAGATGCATGACATGGTAGGATTGATCAATATTATTTGTGTTTGAGGACTTAGATTTGGGTTTCTCATTTAGCCTTTGTAGAAAGTCATGGATATTGAACTTGGATGATGTAGTTTTGGGTGAGGATAAAGGCTAATGAGATGATTGCATCACTTCATTCAAATTTTGGGGTTCTAGTTGTTTTTCAAGCTCTTTCAAATGATGGTCAAGATATTCAATCCTTTGGTTTCATTCATAGGTCGGGGATGAATATGGAGGATAGTGGTTAGACATGTTTGGCTGATGGTTGTGGAAATGTTTTGATGTGTTTTGGGATGGTTAGAGATGTTGCAAATTACTAGGTGTGATGTTTTTTTGAGATTTATTTTTGAACACACACGTAAGACACAAGCAGATAGAATGTTTGATTTTAACAATACAAGCAAAAATCCTAAGGTTTGCAAGGACTGTATTCACTAGATTCCACATGGGTGACTTAGAAGCTTGGCCACACTGGCTCCCCTCCACGACACTCACTTCTTAGGTCAACCAAGTTTTGAGCCCCCATAAATCTCCCATGACAAGCTCTTCACCTCTACTAAGAATTGTAATAATGTGGATGCCTTGGCAACGACCATTGTTGCACCAGTGAATAGAAGGGTTTTGGGAAAACTACACAAGAGGGTTCTAGTGAATACTCAGGGACATGGCACCTCGTGAGCGTACAACAAGCCACTTAAGGCTTTAACCACTCTACTTGGGGCTCTTATACCTTTAAAAAAGAGGTAGGTACCCATTTTCAAATGGCACTACACGGCTAAGGCCTACATACCATGAGGACTTGATAGTTTAGTCTCATCCTTTTATATACCGGCCTGAGTGAAAAACTAGTTGAAGTCATTCCCTCTTGTGAGGCAGGCCCCTCTAAAGTATAAACACAAAAATAGATGGATTTGGTTTTTGATCAACAAGTTTGCACAAGGTGATAGCATACTCCCTACCATCTCAAGCATAGCGAACAGCGTTCATTCACCTCCTAGTTAAATCTATATGGCTGAAGATAGTTTTTCATTTTAAAGTACCAATTGAAATGTGTTCTAATCTAAAAGATGGCCGGTTTCAAAATCAAGTCTCCGACGAATGTCTTGCAAAATGTCGTTACGAACGTCCTCCAAAATGTCGATAGTAGTTTTGTTTTTCAATTCTTAAAAAAACATCCTGCAAAAGCCACAAAAGGATTAAATTAGCCCATTCCTTAAGAAAAATCAAAACATAACTAAAATTAAAATTTCCAAATTAAAATCTAAAAAATTATCCTAAGGTTAAAATTAACTCTAAATTTAACCTAAATTAGATATAATTAAACTAAAACTAAATTGATAAAATTAATATTAAAACTAATCTAATTAGAAAAAAGAAACTATACTAAAGCTAATTTAAAATTAAAAACTAAAAACTAAATTAAAGATTAAAAATGTAACCTAATCTAGAAATTAAAATTTAAATCTAAGTTACATTAATGTTAAAAGATTAAAATTTAAATTAATTTAAAAACTAAAACCTAAAAATAACATTTAAACTATAATTAAAAGAATCTAAATTAAAAATTAAAAACTAAAGCGAAATTACTAAAATTAGTATTGAAATTAATCTAAATTTAAAAGCTATGTTAAAACTAAATTAAAATTGAAAACTATATTTAAGATTTAAAATCTAAATTAAATTGCATTCATCTAAATTAAAACTAAAAATTAAAAACTAAATTAAAAATCAAAACTAAAGCTAAATTAAAATCTACAACTAACAAAATCAAAATCAAAACTAAATCTAAGACTGCAAACTAATCTAAATTTTAGCACATAGTTCTTATCAAATAAAAGCATCCAAAGTCATAGAAAAAAATGCCACAATTGTTGGAAATCTTTCAGAATGCCATGATTGTAGGATACCGTCAGGAAGATTGTAGAATGAGCGGCCTAATTATAGGATGTTGAAAATGAAACGATTACAGAATATGTTGAAAATGGATTATTCTGGAAAGGTTGTCAGAAATACCATGATTGTAGAATATTGTCAACATGGGAGACCACGATTATAGGATTGCATGATACGTTTCACAAAGGAAGTGATGTGATTTACAGGAGATGTTAAAAATGATTTCTATTGTTGCATTGTGCTCAGGTAAACCGATAGCCAAACACAAAAATGTCTATTCAAATTTTTGAATGCACAAACTGTAAAACCAACACAAACAAAGCATGAACTGTTTGATAGAATAACTCAAAGAAATGTCATGATGGAATGCAAGGCAAACACATTTGGCATTGAAATAGCATAGTTAGCAGATGGGAAAACAGATTATGGTGAAAGAAGATTGTTGGATATTATGCCACCAGCTTTACCGCCTTCCTCCCTGCCTACGCCAAGATGAAAGCTTTGAAACATGTTATAAAACTCAAATTCTTGCTAGTTGCACACCAAATGGATTTGTTGAAAAAGTTCAAGAAAATTTTAAGCAAATGCAAGGGCCGGTAGGTGGCACAACTACAGGATATGCAAAGAATAGATAAATATCGATCAAAAAAGGAATATTAAGATTAAAGAAAGTGGGCCTTGAATATATCAACACTCAGAGCTGATTTTGAATTGAGAATAGATAAATACCAATCAATGATATTAATACCATCCCAATCAACAAGCAATAATTGCAGTTCTCAGAGTTAATTTTGTTGAATTTCCAAGAAATTTATTCAAAAAAAAAGAGAGCATGTGATGTCAAGCCAAAACCTTAAAACATGCACACATTGCTAGCCAACGAAATGACTAAGAAGATAATCGATGCTGCTAAGAGTGATGAGATGCTCATATTTGCTAAATTTTGCATTGAGGATAAAGCTATTCCCAGAATGATTAAATCAAGAAACATTCAAACTCTATGCGAGATAAGCCACACACCATTAACAATGTTTCCTTTTTCAAGAAATCAACCAAAATGCTTGTATTTTCCTTTTTTTTTTGCATGCTAAGACTGAAGAAACCAATTGAAAATTGTTAGAACTTAGAATCCAAAACAAATAAGAATGAAACAATTTATGTAGAAGTGACTTAGGCGAGATTCGGGCATAGCTTAAAGAAATTTTTTCACACTGAATCATGTATAAATGACAGAGACATGATTTTCACATTGGGTTCACCATTTGTGAGAACCATAAAATGCATGATTCTATGAACAAGAATCACCATTTCATGCCCACATCAATAGAGCCATTCTAATTAAAAGAAAAACCAGAAATGCAAACTTCTAAACTACAAAAACAACAAAAATGCTTTTAAAAGAAATTAGTCTTCATTGGCATCCTAACACCAAGGTCTTGTTCATGCACTTTTGCTCTCAGATTTGGCAAGCATAGGTGCATCAAGAGGCAGTTGGTGAATGGATTAATGCAAAGATGTGAAGATGTATGCATATGCAAAATTCATGAGTGTCCAAATGAGAGGGAAATCCCACCTAAATAGGAATCTTTGCGGATGGGTAGGTGTTGAGAAGGAAATGTGGGATTAAAGATGTGAGCTGCATAATGCCAATTTATCTTACATTACTTGATTAAGTAAAATGCATTTGAATGCAAATGATAAAGAGGGGAGATAAATACATGGTGAAAGGTTTATGAATAATGAGATTAAATAAAATGATTAAATGGACTTAAATGTGAATGAAGATGATTAATAATGATTTAATGGAATATGGATATGTAAATGATTGTTGTGACATGATTTTAATGATTAATGATGATTTATGCAAATGATTTATACAATGAAAATGATTAACGAGAATGATTTATGTCGTGAATGGCTGCAAACAAATGGTGAAATGATATATGAATGATTATGATTTATGCAAATGCAAGATGAGAATGATTGGATGAACAATTATTTAATATTTTAATGGTCTAATGATTTAATGAAATGCAATATGAAGTGAACAGTTCATGCAAATGAAGTGATTTAATGTAAATGTTATGATAATTAGTTTATTATGAAATGATAGTTGATGACTATGATAATGGATTTATTATGAAAAGGATATGGACGATAATGAATGATTATTCTTTATTATGAAAATGGACGTGAACGGAAATGCAAATAGACATGAATGTTTATGAAATAGATTATGAATGGAAATGAACGAAAATGATCATTTATGCAAATGGTTAGTGAATGACCATGGGATGGTTTAATTATGTGATGAAATGCATGAATAGAAGAAAGTATTGGATGAATTGATTAAGTAAATAATAATATCTATTTAATCAATAGACGAAAATCGTGACGATTATGAGGACAAATTTGAGTGTCTATAACTCCCTCTTTCTATTTCTCTTCTTTTTACTCTCTCTATTTCTCTCCCCACTCTCCCTCCCTCTCTATTTATTTGTAAATATATATTCCTCTCCATATTTATCTCTTACTCATATGCACACTCCTTCTTTCTCCTTCCCTACCGAGCTATCTCTATCGGTTTATCTTTTCACCTATCTATACCTCTTTATTATTGATCTTTATCACCCAATTTATCTCTCTTGCTCCCTCTATCTCTATCTCCCTATCTCCCCCCCTCTCTATCTATACCTCATTATGTCTACTTGTATCTCTTTCTCTCTCACTCCTCTCTATCTCTTTCTTCTTACCTACCTCTACCTCTATCTTATTAAATAAGGTTATGGAACTTGGATTGAAACCTCGAAAAATGCAATTGGTATGTGCCAAACTAGGAGGCATGGAATAGGGTATGGAAATGATTCAAATCATGAACAACATAAATGCACCAAGAACGGTTAGAGAGAAATGGTTAGGAAAAATAGTTATGGAAGAAGGAAGCCCATTACCAATAATAGTTTTCCATGAGTGCCAAATATAGATGCTTGAAGAATAAAACATTTGGAAAAAAGTATATTATTCCCCATCTTCTCTCACTCCTTCCTCTACCTATCTCTCTCCCTCCTCTACAAGGTATCCATTTTCTACATCTTCATCACTTTTAGCTATACCTCCTTGAGGTTGCTTGATTTTTAGTTGATTCAACACTGCATTGAATCTTTCCCTATCTTCAACAACATCTGTTGAATTAGGAGATGTCCCCCAAATACACATAGGCCCTTCCCTAGTAGTAGACATGGGCTTAAATTCATCAAGCTAATATTGAATGGGCAGAGCAAGTTTCAATGGAGTTTTTCCACTAAACTGTACAATTATTCCATTGGGCCTTTCTAAATCAATAACATTCAAGCGGTTTAAAGTACAACTTATGATTGGTATCATAATATGTAGAGATAGTCTCAAGGTTTGAATTCATCATAATGGTTTCATAACTTGCATCTTGCAAAGGCATAAAATGGTAAAGGGTCACAAATAAGTTAGAAATATAATCTCCATTCCCACTTTTGTGTGAACATCAAACAATAGCCTTCTTAAAGGATAATTTGAGGGTTGGTAATGCCATACAAACCTATAGCGAATATGATGCATGACAACAACAATAATCAAATTAAATTCCCTGACTGATACGCTTCGGTCCTCCTCCAAGAATCAAGACCTTCTTCTTTATGCTTGGTGTTGCTTCGCATTCATAATCATAGGATGAGTAAATATATTGTGTATTGGCCTCAAACTTAATTGCACAAGTATCCACTCTTTTATAGGCTAGATGTACACCCAAAGATAAGTCGTGGATCGAAACATCTTTTTCATATGATTTTCTTGCATATGTTATCTGCTTATCATTGAATCCCCTTCTCTTCACTTCATAAAATCCATGTTTACTAAGTTCAAATAGAAACAAGAAGATCAAAATCAAGTGAAATGTGACCAACAATAGTTGATAAAAGGAATAAAAATCTCAACTATATTAATAACTCATAAGACAATCCCTAGTTTATATTGCAAATGAAGAAAGAAAATCAAGGGAATTTACACAGTTGGCAATTAGAGATTGAAATATTTTAGGTGGCTTGATTATTTGTAGCTTCAAAAATCCCATGCAATCCACAAGACCTTGTACTGGACCTTTGACCTATTACTCTAAGTTGTTGTCATCAAAAAATATGTAGAAGGTTAGTACTTAGCACAAATTTAGTATGTTTATTGTATTCACGTAACACATAATGGATTTGAAAAATCAGAATAAGACAATGGAAAATCATGGAAATTAATGAGGATTTGATGATGAGCCTATAAAAATATAAGTTAAAAATTATTTGTGAAGTAAAAAAGAAAATTTGGAGTATCCCATTAAAAATGGCAGGGCTATGAAAGTGCATGCAACCTATAAAATCAGGTGAAATACAACACTCTTATATGCTCAACCCATTTTCCCTAACATATTAAAGCTTTTTAAAATGGTGATTTATCTTATTTAGGTTTAACTATTTTGTTGTTCAACAATATGTACTAAATTCTTTAACCCAAATTCAAGAGATTATGGATAGTGTTATCACTCCCTCCCAAATGTAATTTTTTTATCTATGTAAGCTTTGAGGGCAGCAACAAATTATTTAATGAGAAGAAAGAGAGTACAAATTGTATTTTCAATAATTAAACACATATTGTTGCCCGTCAAATGTGAATTTATTATCTTTACAAGTTCTACTTCATTGACCAAAATATTTGAGTGACTAAATCCAGTCGTGACACTTGTGGTTACCAATTAATATCCCTTCATAGAATTGATATTGGGGATCGATTTGTAATAAGATGAAAATATTATGCCAATCAAATCTAATAGCATCTTTCTCCATGAAAATAGGTATGTGCAGGATCATCATGGAAAAAACAAGCCCTTAAGTGGTGAAAAATTCAAAAAAATCAGAGTTAGGAAACTTGATGTAAAAATTTGAATTTAAGTTATCTATATTATTTCAAAAATATGTAAGAATAGAATCTATAGAAAATTGAATGTAGTTTCTAAACTACTAGGTTTTATTTTTAAAAAATCTATTTAGTGAGAACATTCATTCACAGTCAGAGTAAAAGCAAAGAATTCCAAAGAGGGAAAAGAAATAAAAAGTAGGTGTTTGTCAGAACCTAATTTTGATAAAATGATAATATTTTTTTTTTATGGATTTTTGAATATAGAGTATGGGATAATGTCCCAATGTGATCACATTTTTTTTTGTGATGGCATTCAGGCAAATAAGTCAATATAGTTACAAACATAAAAATATAAAAATTGTATGTCGACCACCTTAACTTGGTCAAAACTTCATGAAGTCATTTTTTTAATCTATAGTATACCAAAGCATACAATGTGGCCCATGTTTCAAATTCAAAAAATACTGACACCATTTAGAAACTATAGATGTTTGTTGACCTATCAATCTGGGCTTTAGTCGTAATTCAAATAGAAAATGAATAATAATTATTTATTAAATTCAAAGTAAAGAATAATTTATATTGGTGGAAATTTGACAATCTCCTTTAAAAACCCTTTTTCATTTCATCAATTTTGGGTTAAAAAAAGTCGTCAGGCACATACCCATCATATTGCCACTTTTTGACTCATCATGATCCTGCACATACCTAGGTGTTGATCCAAAATAGAGCAATCCATGAATCAAATATTAATCAATAAAGAATAAAAATAGCACAGAGAATTGGAGGAATTGAGCTCATTACCTTGACAAAGCAGAGGTTACAAATTAGAAGCCAATTAGAGGTGGAAGGCTACTTCGCTTCTTATACTTGTTTCTCATTTCTTGTCCATCCACTGTATCAACTCTAAAAGGAGTATAAATAAAATATTATGCACGATGATATAGTCTAGAAATAGTTAATAAAAGGTAGTTAATAAATGGTTCTCATCCCCAAAATATCACTTAAGGATTTACCTTAGAGTAAAAGGCAAGAATCAGTTCAAATGGAACCGATTACTTGATTTGATTATAATATATTTTAAAAACTTTGTAATGAAATATTTTAGTTTATTTATAATAAAATGTTTATTTTAAGAATATTATGAAAAGATAGATAATAAATTATGAGATTTGTTAATATAGATATAATATTTATTTTAAAAATATTATCAATAAAAAAATTGTTTTTTTAATATATATTATTTTAGTAATTTTTATTTCAAATATCAAGATTTACATTAAAAAAAAGGGTGGATAATAAATAATGATATTTGTTAATATAGATATAATATTTATTTTAAAGATATTATCAATAAGAAATTTAATTTTTTTAATATATGTTTTGTAATTTTTATTTCAAATATCAAGATTTACATAAAAAAATAAAGGGTGAAAATCTTTCGTAAAAAAAAAAAAGTTTTATTATTTTGGAGTGCTTGGAGTTATATAGGAAAATAACTATAAAGAAACAAGATTAGTTTTTTAAATTAAAAATATCAAATATCAAGATTATTTGTTCAAAATGACATTGTAAGACGTCTCTCAACATAATAAAATAATTTGAAAAAATAAATAAATGCATCTATCTATAGTAAAATAATTAATTTTAAAGTAAATAATAATGGGTCATTAAAATATTTTATTAAAAAAAGTATTTACCTTCAAATTATACAAGTGTCTTAGGTTGAAGCTAATTCCACCATATGAGAGAACCTCCCAAGAATATTGTCAATAAGTATTTGGTTGTGTTAAAATATTCATTTCTTGATTGGTTTTTTATCTAACTATGATTGTAACTATTATAATATCTAAACTATTATAATTTATTGTATATTATATTTAAACTATTATATATTTAATTTATTATATTTTATATTTAAACTATTTTTTAAATGTGAATATTTAAACCTATTTTTTAGTTATATTTTATATGTTTAAATTATTATTTAATAAGATTAATTAGTAATTAATATTATCTATATTATATTTAATGTCATATAATATTCTTTTATATTATTAATATATTATCATTAATTTTCTTATAATATATTATTTCTATCCATTGTCAATCTTGTAAGTGGGTAATACTTATTATTATATAATGCTTATTATTTAACCATATTACAATGCTTG